>JAGSPU010000580.1:0-23339 GCA_019321725.1 Paulownia fortunei
TTCTCTAAACTCTGTTACTGAAGACATTCTCACATCTCTTCTAATTTCAGGATTAAGGCCCCTCAAGAAATGATCCATCTTCTCATTGTTGTCTCTGGCAATGTATGGTACATACTTGCAACCCTGTTCAAATTGTCTCACATAATCACATACAGACATCCCTCTTTGTTTTAACTCCAAGAATTCCTTTACTCTAAGTGACCTAGCATCCCTGTGAAATACTTATCATAAAAGATTGTTTTAAACCTCTCCCAAGTTAGTTCTTCCATATTCACTGCAAGTTTAGCTCCTTCCCACCAAGTTCTAGCATCCTTCTTCAACAAGAAAATTGCACAGAGTACCTTCTCAGCATCATCAATTTGCATGTAGTCAAAGATAGTGTCCAAAGATTTCACCCATTCCTCTGCAACCATGGGATCAGACCCACCATTAAAATCAACCGGTTCCATCTTTCTAAACTTCTCATATACAGCTTGTGAAGGATCCTGTCGAGCTTGTGGTGGAGGAAGGCGCTGATTCTGTTCTTGGGTTCTTTGTTGCATATCTAGCAATTGTTGTATCTGTTCACCATGCATTCTAGTTTGTTGTTGAATGAGATCAGTCAAATTGTCCACCACACTATGATTACCCTCATGATCATCCATTGTCTTATTTTTTGTGCCATGACCTGATATGCATTGCCCAGTCTCATTCCATTCATTAGCCAATAATAAATGCATAATCATGACAATAACATGGAATGAATATAATCAAATGAACATAAAAGCAAATAAACAAGTAGTTGACCATGTTTCCCAGCCACGATGTGTTCATATGCCTTCTTCTGTCTACAGGAACGACTAAACCTCCGCTCTGATACCACAACTGTAACACCCCTTAACCTAACTGCAGAGCCTAAACAAGCTGATACAGTTAAGTCAAGAAATATTAATTTTTCATCTTTACTAGAGTTATGGTTTTTTTATAAAAGTTCCCATTTTTAGCTATAAGAGAAAGAACTTGAATCATTTTAACACACCATATACATATATCAAAACTGAGTACATCTGTTTAAAAAACCATAACAGAGCGGCTTATTTAAAAACAAAACAGAGTTTTCAAAATAAACTACAAAACAGTTGAAGCATGGCATATGAACAAATCTCTGTCCGGCCGCTCTAGAGACTCAGTCAACCTCTGAACCTGTACATTTCCACCTACATCACATGAATCTAATGAGCTAAAGGCTCAGTAAGATGAAACTGATGCAATAACAAATAACATATATGCACATCTCATAAATCATTAAATGCAATATTCTATTTAATAACTTTCATTCATAAATCATTCTTTAGGGCCCTTGAAGTGTGGTACCTAACTAATAGTGATAGACCATAGTTTTTGAAACCTATTCATAATGATTGGCCAATAAGAGAACTAATACGGGGTTTCCATACTTGGTCTTTCAACCTCAGGTATTAGCCGTATTCTATCTCATTTATTGTGGCTTTCCTATACCGGTTTTTCAACCTCAAGTATTTGCCACCATTTGTTGGGTCCGCCGGTTCCTCCCGTGTCCGTTGTCTACCCGACCATCAATCAAGTACCATACTTCCTTTTCAAAAATCTCATTATATTCTTAATAGTGTCATGCTTCATAAACCATAAATGCATCAAACATTACATCATTTGACAAACAACAACAACCACATTAAAACATGAACAAACATTATATGATTCTTGTGATCCACAAATGAAAGCTTCAACTTACCTCAAGTCCACTTTGTGCTAGGGAAAAGGTCAATCTCTTTGGAAGATAGGATGTGTTAAAGGCCTAACATAATCAAATCATATACCATTTAATATCCTTTTTATAAATCGTTTAGTCTATTCTAGTTAAAGTTTATATACACTTTTCAATCTTTTGTAAAGAATTACATATCAATTACATAACCTTAAAAACAATGCATACTCCATATTTTACTACTAATTCAAGACATTAAACATTAGGGCAGCCATTAAATAACTAATAATTCAAACATAATTATTAGGGCAGCCCCTAAAACATGAACACAATCCGAATTAAAATGACGTAAACTTGATTCTAACTTAAATTGATTCTAACCTCAATTAAGCAAACTAATTGCTATTGTTTTCAATCATTCAAAAGCATACTAAAACATGTAACCATCCAAGATACCACAAATTCATCATAAGAACATTGAAAAAGAATATACCTTGATTAAGTTGGATTTAAGCTTCAAAATCAACAGTTTTCAAGCTTAAAAGGATGGAAACTTGTTCTAGCTTGTGTTCTATGGATTCCTATGGATTGAATTCAACTTTTGTGAGTATGAGAGTGTAGAAATTTGGGAGAAACTTAGGAGAATAAGGGCTGGTCGTTTTTGAGGTGCTTCCACAAGAAATATGGATGAAAATGATTTCTTTTACCTTTCAAAGAGAGGTAAGTGGAGGGGATGATTGGTTGCATAATGCTTGGTGTCTTCTCATGCCAAAAGCCACGTTCATGGGCTAAGGAGATGACAAAAATTGATGCTTTGGTGTTATAATCAAGTGCAATGCGGTTTAGAATGGTTTTATGCAACCTAGTCAACCAACCAATCAAATTGCACCATTGTGCATACTTTTAGTTCTTAGCCAATGTAACATATTTCAAGTAAATATTTAGACAATTAATCACTTTAGCATATAACTAGTATGGAGCAATACAAATAATTCATTTTATGGCCATTCAACACATCAATCTTTCTTAACCGAGATACCGAGCTTTTCACTGCAAAAAGGGCACTTAAGGAATATGTTAAATCAAGAAATGAAAGTTTGATCTCATATTTCACATACTAATGCATGTTAAATCATAACTGAAGCATATAATAACAATTATTCATGTTCGTGCAATCATGCTATTTGTATGCCATAATTCAATAATGTACATTGATTAGATGCATATTCATACAAAATGCTTATTATTGGCCACCAATATTATTGTTGTAAGTCCTTATACATTTTTGTGCTACCTGGGTGTATCGAGTAAGGAGTAGTATGAGCTTCTTCAAAAATATCTGCTTTTATGGCCTTGTCAAATGGCACTAGTCTCCCTTTATATCGAATAATCCCATCATCAGTAACAAAGAAGTCTGGCCTCTTTCAAGCCTCAATCATTCTTTTCAATTTACACAAATGCATATCCACCTTTTGACCTTCTATGATCCTGTCTTGAAGTGCAGGTCTCAACATTAAGGCTGACAACGAACACTTTTTCCCTTTAGGTATAATTTCAAGCTCTAATCTCTGCAAATCTAGTAATATTAACTTTTGTATAACAAAAAGAGAAGACGTGGATTTTCTACTCAATGCACCTGCAACCACATTCGCTTTACCAGGATGATAGTTGATCACACAATCATAATCCTTCACAAGTTCTAACCATCTTTTTTGTCTCATATTCAGCTCTTTTTAGGTAAAAAAAGTATTTCAAACTCTTATGATCTGTGTATATCTCACACTTCTCACCATACAAATAATGTCTCCAAATTTTTAAAGCAAAAACCACAGTAGCAAGTTCCAAATCATGGGTTGGATAATTCTTTTCATATCCTTCAATTGCCTTGAAGTATAGGCAATAACCTTCCCATTTTGCATCAAAACAACACCCAAACTATTTTTTGAAGAATCGCTATACACCATGAATCCACCAATTCCAGTTGAAATGGTAAGAACAGGAGTTGTAGTCAATTTATGTTTCAGTTCTTGAAAACTTCTTTCACAAGCATCGGTCCACAAGAACTTCACATTCTTTCTTGTCAACATTGTCATTGGAGTTGCTATCTTTGAAAATCCCTTAACAAATCATCGATAGTACCCTGCTAATCCCAAGAAACTCCTTACTTCTAATACATTTGTTGGTGTTGGCCACTTAATGACAGCTTCTACCTTGCCGGATCAATAGAAATACCATCCTTGGATACTACATGACCTAGGAATACCACTTGTTCAAGCCAAAACTCACACTTCTTGAATTTAGCATACGACTATTTTTCCTTAATAACTTGCAGCATAATCTGCAAATGTTCTTTGTGCTCTTCTTTATCCCGTGAATAAATTAGGATAACATCAATAAATACAATTACAAATTTATCAGGATATTACTTTAACACCCTATTCATTAGATCCATAAAAGTTGTAGGGGCATTGGTTAAACCGAAAGGCATCACTAGAAATTCATAATGTCCATACCTTGTTCGGAATGCAGTCTTTGGTATGTCTTCTTCCTTGATCTTCAATTGAGGATACCTAGAGCGCAAGTCAATCTTAGAAAATACAGATGCTCCCTGCAATTGATCAAACAAATCATCTATTCTTGGGAGTGGATACTTATTCTTGACTGTTACTTTATTCAACTCTCTATAATCAATGCACAACCGCAATGTACCATCCTTCTTTTTCACAAACAACACAGGTGCTCCCAAAGGAGAATAACTAGGGCGAATAAAACCCTTATCAAACAATTCTTGCAATTGAACTTTTAACTCTTTCAATTCTATTGGTGCCATTCGGTATGGTGCTTTAGAAATAGGAGTAGTTCCTAGTATAACATCAATCACAAATTCTATCTCTCAATTCCGTGGTAGTCCTGATAAATCATCTGGAAATACCTCAAGAAATTGTTGAACCACATCTACATTTTCTGGCTTCAATTGTACTTCAACTGAGGTGTCCAGAACACTTGTCAAATATCTAACACAACCTTTATTCAACATCTTTTGAGCTTTCAAAGCAGATATAATTAGTAAGGACCGTGAGAATAAGGTACCACTAAACACAAACTATTCTTCTCCAAGTGGCTGAAAAATCACAATCTTCTTGTTACAATCAATTGTTGCATGATATTTGGTAAGCTAATCCATACCCAAAATAACCTCAAAATTTGGCATTAATAAAACAATGAGATCTGCATAGAGAGTTCTATCACTAATCTAAATAGAACAAGCCCTTAACATTTGGTTGGAATCCATTTCTTCCCCGGATGGAACAGTCACACTGTACCTTACTTTTAATAAATCTGGTGTAATGCCCAATTTTCTCAAAAACGACCGGCCATTCTTCTCCAAAGTTTCTCCCAAATTTCTACACTCTCATACTCACAAAAATTGAATTTAATCCATAGGAATCCATAAAACACAAACTAGAACAAGTTTTCACCTTTTTAAGCTTGAAAATTGTTGATTTTGAAGCTTAATTCCAACTTAATCAAGGTATATTCTATTTCAATGTTTCTTATGATGAATTTGTAGTATCTTGAATGGTTATATGTTTTAGTATATTTGTACAATTTAAAACTTAAGTACATTACACTTGAAGCCAAAACCAAGCTAGTTAAGCTAGTTTTTAGCAAAATTAATAGTCTTGTGAAATATGCTTAATTTACTTGTTCTTATTGATATTGTAATGTTTATATTATGTTTGAATGTTTCTATGAATGATTGTGAACAATAGCAATTAGTTTTCTTAATTGATGGTTAGAATCAATTTAAGTTAGAATCAAGTTCACCCCATGTTAATTTGGATATTTTGAGATTGTGCTCAAGGTTTGGGGGCTGCCCTAATAGTAATTTAATGGCTGCCCTAATGTTTTATTGTATTAAATTATTAGTAAATATAGAGTATGTATTGTTTTTGAAGTAATGTAATCGATATGGAATTGTTTACAAAAAATTAAAAAGTGTATATGATTTTAATTAGAATAGATTATGTGATTTATTAAAAGGATATTAAAAGGTACATGATTTGATTATGTTAGGCTTTTAACACATCCTATCTTCCAAGAGATTGACCTTTTCACTTAGCACAAAGTGGACTTGAGGTAAGTTGAAGCTTTCATTTGTTGTATCACAAGAATCATATAATGTTGTTCATGTTTTAATGTGATTGTAATTATTTGTCAAATGGTGTAATATTTGATGCATTTATGGTTCATGAAGCATGACACTATTAAGAATAGAATGAGGTTTTTAAAAAGGAAGTATAGTACTTCATTGATGGTCAGGTAGACAAGGGATGCGGGAGGGACCAACGGACCCAACAAATGGTGGTAAATACTTGATGTTGAAAAACCGATATAGAAAAGTCACAATGAATGAGATAGAATACGGCTAATACCTGAGATTGAAAGACCAAGTATGGAAACCCCATATTAGTTTTCTTATTGGCCAATCATTATGAACAGGTTTCGAAAACCACGGTCTATCGCTATTAGTTAGGTACCACACTTCAAGGGCCCTAAAGAATGATTTATGAAAGAAAGTTATTAAATTGAATAATGCATTTAATTATTTATGTGATTTGTATGTACGCTATTTGTTATTGCATCAATTTTACCTTACTAAGCTTTTAGCTCACTAGATTCATGTGATGCAGGTGGAAATGTATAGGTTTAGAGGTTGACTGAGTCTCCAGAGCGGCTAGACAGAGATTTGTTCATATGCTATGCTTCGAGCTGTTTTATAGCATATTTTGAAAAGTCTGTTTTGTTTTTAAATAAGCTGCTCTGTTATGGTTTTGTAAACAGATGTACTCAGTTTTGATTTATGTATATGGTGTATTTAAAATGAAATGAAACAACAAATGAATTCAAGTTCTTTCTCTTATAGCCAAAAGGGGAACTTTTATCAAAACCATAACTCTAGTATTAATAAAAAGTTAACATTTCTTGATTTGACTGTATTAGCTTGTTTAGGTTCTGCAATTAGGTTAAGGGGTGTTATATAAATCAAATTATATCACATTTAATATCCCAAGTTTTATTAGTTTATGGATGTATACCTTTAAAACACCTTGATCTAGTTGAATCGACTATTAGCTTACTAGTAATACCTTTAATTACTTCTAAAATTATAATATATAACCTATGAATATCCAATAGATTGACCAATATATTCTTTCTCTTATCTTAATATTGAATTTCTTAATTAGGTTATAAGATCTCGACCACTAATATCATGTGATAGCATTAGAGTCTAACGATTAAGAATGTTATATAAGATATCATGTAAATGTTAATGCAAATTAGCATATAAGTAGCATGTAATGTATGAATCACATTGGCAAGTGAGTAGTGTAAGGATTGAGTATTACACTATCTTTAGAGTAGTTGCATCATTATCAAATCCGATTATGCAAAGAATATATGCACTGTAGAGTTGTTCCTGCCCCTCCCAAGAATGCATATGGAATCCTAACATTCAAGTATAACTAGATTTAATACCTTCATACTTTACTTATCTGACCTACTTTTTTTATGCTAGCATAATTCTATCGTGTCATGTTTTTACCCTTCTAAATCAAAATGTATTACCTCTAAAAGGGATTTGGATTTCAACAAGGATTTGGATTTGGATTTGGATATGGTTTAATTCAATCTTTTCAAACTATTATTTCAAGTGGGAGACCTGCTCAATATAATTTTTCATCATTTCCTCCTTGACCATGAACTCCCCTCCTACCTACTGAATGACTAATCTTAAGTCAGAATAGATAATTAGGTGCTACACCCCGAGATCGAGCACCATCTTCAAACCTCTCACAAGTGCCTCATATTCCACCTCTTTGTTTGATGTTTTGAATTCAAATCTTATTGTAAACTCCAACTCCTCTCCTTCGAGGCTAGTTAATATAATACCTGTGCCACAACTAGATATGGTGGTTAAGTCATCCATGCGCAATAACCATGTTTTAGAATTCTCATCTATTGTTCGTGATATATTTTGCAGACCGCAAGTGCACGGTGTTAAGTTTTAATACAACGGTGAGTTAAGTATCGTATACACAAGGATTGTAATCAAAAATTATAGCAAGTATTGTAGTTTAAATAGTCCTAATTTTATCTAGAAAATCAAGTGATGATTGGTAAATAAAGTAGAATAAGATAAAAATTGCAAAGATAAAACTAGAGTTCTTAGAAGTAATACAACAAACACCTTATGAATAAGAAATTCTAGAGGAATGACTCACCTAATTATCACATATGTTCTTCCTTCCAAAACATACCAATTTAAGTCAACAATACATGTAAGTCAAGAATTCCTAAACTCATTAATTCCCTCTCTCGAGTACCAAATTGATTATGAGTTCTAATATAAATTTCAATATCACTATAAAAACTCAAGAATAAAACTCTATAAAAGTTCAATGAATTCTTCTTCAAAACTTCAAAAGTTTCATAAGTTTCTCAACTCTATGATTCCTAGGTTATGTTATCTAGGTTACATATAATATTCCCTCTCCCAAGTATCGAATCTCATACATCACATACTCTCAATTAATGGTCAAATAATCAATATGCAATACTAAATAAGATAACACAAACAAGATGAAAAACTTGAACTAATAATATTTGGAATTCAAAACATAAGATCAAATAAGGTTACATCATCCTCTAGAAAGAAATATTTAGTTCATCATGTATGATTATGACTTCAAGAAATACATAAGAAAGAGCATGGAATTTGTTCACCAATTTGTGAAGTGGAAGAAATGGTTGAAGCTCTCCTCGTCTCCAAGAATAGCTTTCTTTCTCTTCTAAGAATAACTCTCTCTCCAGCAGCATCTTTCTATCTAAGAATACCTCTCCACATCCAGAATACCTTTGGAGGCTCTTTAGGGTCCTTAAAATCAGATGGGAAAAACCCTAAACAAGGTAAAAAACCCATTTTGCCCCTTTTACCCATGTGGCAATGCGTAGGCACTGACTGGACAGCCTAGCACAGCTAGGCACTAAACTTTCTGTCTTCAGCATCTATAATCTCTTTAAACCTATTTTAACCACTTTTTAGTCCAAAATAGCTTTTGGTGTCTTCATACTAATTGTATCTCTATGTCGTAGATTTCAATATGTACTTGAATCACCTAAATATGACATCTGTGGAGATAGTTATGCTTGAAATACCATGATGTGTCATAGCAGAAAATTTCAGATTCTTCAACATTTCAACCAAGTTTTTGGTTTCTTTCCATTTTCTTCTCTTTTTGTCATTACCTACAAAATTTCAAACTAAATCCATAAAAAATAGTAAAAACACTTGAAAACAGACTAAATGTTGATCAAAAGATATATAAATTGTTGGTATAAAACTAACGTATCATCTATCTGTATCATTTCTTATAAGAAATATGCTAAGGCCTAAGCTTTGATAGCTACTCTGGGTTGATATTCTATATCATACTCGTTCATCTCTATAGCCCATTTAACTATCCATCCTGAAGCTTCAGGTTTGCTCAGTATTTATCTCAACAGTAGATTGGTTCGAACTACTATCTTACGTGACAAGAAATATGGCCTGAGTCGTCTGGCCATTGTTATAAGTGTTATTTCCCTTTTCTCTATTTTTGAATATTTCACCTTAGCCCGTCTTAGCAAATTACTCACATAATATATAGATTTCTGTTGATTTTCTTGCTCTTTCAATAGAACCGAGCTAATGGCCAGTTCTCCCATTGATAGATAAACATACAGTGTTTCACCTTGTAAGGGCTTGGTCAGTAAAGGTAGCTCTACTAAAAAGGCTTTCAATTCATCAAAGGCTTTATTGCACTCATCTGTCCATTCAAATTTGTTAGCTTTTCTTAGGACCTTGAAGAAAGGTAAGCTTCTCTCTGCTGACCTAGAGATGAAGTGACTTAGTGCTACTATCATGCCCATAAGTTGCTGAACTTTATTAATGTTATTTGGAGGAGCCATGTTTTTCACGGCCTTCACTTTCTTAGGGTTTACTTGTATGCTTATTTTTGTTACCATATAACTTAAGAACTTTCCCGACCTAACCCCAAAGAACGCTTAGAAGGATTTAATTTCATACCGTACCTTCTAAGCACTCCAAAGGCCTCTGCCAGATCAGCCACATGAGCTTCAGTCTTCCTACTTTTCACCAGTATGTCATCTACGTACACTTTCATGTTCTACCCGATCTATCCTCAAAATATTCAATCTACTAGCCTTTGGTATGTTGCTCCTACATTTTTTAGTCCAAAAGGCATAATCATGTAGCAATAAGTTCCTGTAGAAGTGATAAATTTTACTTTCTTTTGGTTCTCAGGTGCTAGCATGATTTGGTGATACCCTTGTGAGGCATCCATCATACTTAGTAGCTCACACCCCAAAGTAGAGTCAACTAACTGGTATATTCGATATAAAGGATAGTGATCTTTAGGACAAACTTTGTTCAAGTCTCAAAAATCGATGTACATTCTCCACTTTCCTTCTGTTTTTGGCACCAGGACTGGATTCGATAACTATTTAGGAAATTGAATCTCTTTCACATGACCGGCCTCCAATAGCTTCTCCAATTCCTTCTGCATGATCTTATCTTTTTCAAGACCGAAGTGTCTCTTCTTTTATTTGACTGACCTATAGGTCGAATCAACATTGAGATGATGCACTACTACCTCAGGATCAATTCCCTCCAAATCTCGTACAGACCATGCAAAGACATCAACATTATTTCTAAAAAATTGAGCTATCTCTTTTACTAGCTCATGACTTAGTTGTGTACACATCCTATTAGTATTTGTTGGGTCTCTTGGAACTAGTTCTGTGTTATTAGCTCTTCAATTGATTGTACATGCACTTTCTTAGCTGATGGCCCTCCTCCCTCATCTCACTTCAAGACTTTTAGTGGGTGCTTCTCTTCTGGACCTTTCTCTCGCTTTGTCTTTTTCTGTTCAGCCTTTCCTACGGCCTCCACATAGCATTTTCTGGTTGAATGCTAATCTTCTCCAACCTCTCATATCCCCTCATCTAATGGATACAATTCTATGTCTAAATTCATCTTTTTGTACACCTCATAAAACAAGACATCAACCGAATTAACTATTTCAACCATTACTCTGGCTACATCAAAGTTAGCAATAGTTGCAGTGATAATTAGGGCATCATTATGAGGTGCCTACAATCCTCTTGTGTCATGCGGTCCAAATTAAATTGTAGGACCATCATTAATCATGTAGGCCTCTCCTCTTGCATTTGCTGGGCTAGGTCAAGGATATACTTTTCTAGCTCAGTTGGAGTCCCTATCTATAGGGCCTTCCACTATCATCTGGAAGAACCCCTTGGGAGCTGAGGGGGATTTTCCCTGGGTACTATCACTATACTCCTTTTTTTTATATTATTTTTCTATCTATGCAGGTCGGGCCTTTTTTCTTTCAGCCATCTCTTTCTCCTCCTCTTCTTTAACCCAATCATCCAGCCATCTTTTTTACCATTCTCTCTATCTCATCTCTTAAGTGTCGGCATTCCTCTATTGTATGCTTATACTCTTTAAGAAATGCACAAAAAATATTGTATTTAGATTTTACAAGTGTTGATGAATAATTGTTGGGCCATCTCAATCCTTTATGCCTTGCAATAGCCATCAAGATCTATGCCTTATGCACTATGAGATGAGTGAAATTTCTAAGCTCCCCTAATACAGACAAGAGCCTAGGTCATTCATCAAGCTTTAGTTTTTTGACAAATCCTCGTACTTCCTTTCTTTGTTCCCTCCTATCATTTCTCTTATCTCCTACCTCCTCCTTCTTCATCCTTTAAGCTTCCTCCATGTTGATGTATTTTTCATCTCGAGTCAATAGGTCATCAAAACTCTTAGCTGATTTTTTAGCCAATGACCTAAAGAATTCTCCATCCTACAAACCTTAAGCCAAGGCATTGGAGAGTACTTTCTGAGTGGCTAAAGGTCCTTTCAAAGCAGCAGCTGTAAATCTTTTTATGTAGCTTCGTAGTGACTCATTGTCTTTTGTCTCATACTAAATAAGGTCAGAGGTATTTTCTTGTCTTTCTTGGAACTCGCAAATTGATGCAAAAAGGCAGAGCTAAATTCTTCAAATGAATGGATCGAGCTCAAAGGTAACTGGTTGAACTAGTCCTATGCTGATTTGGATAAGGTGGTTAGGAACACCCTAGGAGTACCCGTGCAAGAGGGCTAAATTCTCGAATTTGCACAGGTGCTCCCATGGTTGTAACACCCCCATTCCTACACAACCATATATATTGTATAATTTGACATGATAGAACCTGTGTGCATGCATGGAATATTTTTTTTTTGTAACACTTTAAGAAAAGATATATCACTTCTTACATACACAACCCTGTTTAAAATAGAAGGATCAGTATTTATATAAAAACACAACACCCATAACGACCACAATATTTACATACTTATTTACAGTAAAGTTTTAAAAGAGAAATATAGTACCAATCTAAAAACATAATACACCAGACTCAAAATATAACAAGCCAACAAAATAGCCCAACAGGTCGTCATCCATGTACACACTCCTCAAACACCTGCAGGAGCTCCAACAGCCAACCAACCAGCCAAAGATGCTTCAAGCATCGTCGTACTCACCTACAATGCATAAACTATATGAGCTAATGCTCAGCAAGTAAAGATTATGCATGTCAAAGAATAATCCACAATATCAAGTCATGCAACTCAAAATGCTATGCTCACAATGCAATTTTATGCATCAAAATATTTCTCTCAAAATCATTTCTTTCTTGGGCCCCTGACCAACGCTACTATCCATGCACCGGAAAAGAGCTCTGTACACCGCCATAATCCAATGGCCAATAATCATATAAGCATGCAAATCCATGCATACTCATACGCATGCAAATCCATGCACGTGAACCTGCAAATCCATGCATAAAACCATGCAAATCTATGCATGCTTCGATGCACTAGTAGTGGTCAGCAAAACACTTTCCTTTCTCTGAATCATGCCGTGCAATGCAAGATTTATCACAATGCTCGTATATGATGCATGCACGTGCTAATGACAATGCCCATGTATGTATGCTCAATGGAGAGCCCTCTACTATGCACATATGATTTATGATATCACATATAATTCACACATCTACTATGTCTATGCATTGTGGTTGCAAATGAATCTTTACTTACCTTTCACTTGGTTGGTGGCTTAGTCTAAATTTGTTTAGTATTCCTCTCCAACCTTAGATGTAAAATAGCCTGTAATATTACCCAAAATCAAGCACCATTCCCAATTTAGCAAGTTGAAAGCACAAAATCTCATACTAGACCTTAAACACCAAGCTATAAGCTAACAATCAAGTTTTCACAAACTAGAACCCAATATAGCCCTCAAATACCTCAATTTCTCATCTTAAATGCATGAAAACATCATGTAATTGAAGTATTATAACTCTAATAGCATGTACCTAATTGTTAACACTCAATAGCAACATATCAAGGTTGAAACATGCTAAGTGATCAAATGTGGCAGATTCACATTTTCATATTTTCTTGCTGTCAAGTTTAGTTGCATGATAATTTTAACATCCCTAAGCATATCCAATCACTCCAAAATTTTACCACACTTATATAACATGTATATAAATGTAACCATATCATATAATTGCTAAAAATCACGGATATAGCTTCTCAAGTTCAGCTCTCTTCACGACATACTGAAACAGATTGTTTCTTACCGTGACAGTTTTGCACACTTCATGGCACCCTTAAGTATATTCAATCACTCCAACATTTTCACCATACTTAGATAACATATATAAGGAGACAACCAAGTCATATTATTACCAAAATAATGGATTTAGCTCCCTTAATTCAGTTTCCTTCACAGCACACCAAAACAGATTTTGCTATTTTGGCAGTTTGAGTGTTTCTCCAATATCATTCTCTATTTCAATTTTCAACTGATAAAACTTCATTACAATACTCTTAACTCATATATGGTCATGTAAATGGTAATAATTATAGGTTTTATTCAACATAACATACACTTTTGAAGCCTAAAACACAAGAAAACAGTAAGATGACAGTTTCTGCCACAAGTATTTCCTATTAAGTGTTTGTGATCAAAAACCCTTTCTTTGTGCACCAAAGTCTAACTAAAAACTTCCTAAAACTTTTATAAGAGATATTGAAAGCTTAATAAATCATAAAACCATTCATAATAATCTGAAAACCAAAGGCAAAACCATAGATAAGTGTTACCTATGCAGATTTTGAGGCTAACTTGATGGTAATCACTTCTTCTTTGCTTTTCTTGCTTTTATTTCATCTTGGAATCAATTTGGATCACTTGGAGACCTTAAGGTGTGTGTTTGGAAGATGAAAATGGCTGAAATGAGGGTCTGGTCATTTCTTAAGGGTGAAGGGTTTGAGGTGTTAGCTTGAGATGTTAGCTTAAGCTTAATAAGAAAGCATGAGGTGGCAAGTAAATGGCAAATCTGATTTTCTCCTTATCTTGCAATCCTAATCTTATGTGTCTCATCTATTTTTATTTGGTTTCAACCTATCTTAATCACCATTCATTCCCATAGGTAATTCCTATGTCCGTTCATTCGATCTCCAAACGATTCGCATCCGATTCTTAAAGAATTATCTAGTTTGCATTTCTAAAATAATATGCACATAAGGGCCTTGTAATATGACACTTAAATCATATTATATCATGTCCAATATCCCAAGTATGCTAATTTACAAATATATACTTTTGAAATAACTTGATCAAATCAAATTAAACCGTATAAGGTTACTAGTAACACTTTTAGCACTTCCAAAATTATAACTTATATATCCCATCTATATCTAATATTGATCCACCTCATTTTCTTATTATTTCAATATAAAATCAACTACTTAGATTAAGAAATTCAATAACTAATATCGTGCAAGAGCTTAAGAATTAAGTTTAATATTCAAGAATGTCGTATAAAATGAAATAAATTATGAAATGTCAATAGAAATGCAAATAGCATATAAAATTAACATGTAATGCATGAATCATATTTGGCCATGTGAGTAGTAAGAGGCTCGGGTATCACATCCTCCCCTCCTTATAAAAATTTCGTCCACGAAATTTTAATTACCGAAAAGTTCAGGATACTTAGTTCTCATTTCATCCTCCCTTTCCCAAGTGGCCTCTTCTACTAATTGGTTTCTCCATAACACTTTAACCAATGGAATCTGTTTATTTCTTAGCTGCTTCACTTCTCGTAATAAAATCTGTACAGGCTTTTCTTCGTAGCTCAAATCTGCCTTTAATTCCACTAGTTCATTCTTCAGAATGTGAGAAGGATTAGCAATATATTTCCTCAGCATACACACATGAAATACATTGTGTATTTGGGACATAGATGTTGGCAGATCTAGTCTGTAAGAAACATCACCAATTCTTTCAATCACCGAGAATGGGCCAATATATCTGGGACTCAATTTTCCTTTCTTCCAAACCGCATAATGCCCTTCATTGGTGCTACTTTCAAAAATACCTGATCTCCTATCGCAAACTCCAATGCCCTTCTTCTTCGATCTGCATAACTTTTCTGTCGATTTTGGGCAGTTTGCATTCTTTGTCGAATCTGTAACACGGCTTCTGTCATCTCTCGAATCATATCTGGGCCCAAAAGTTTCTTCTCACCAACTTCATCCCAGTGTATCGGAGACCTACATTTTCTGCCATACAATGCTTCATAGGGAGCCATTCCAATGCTAGTCTGATAGCTGTTGTTGTACGAAAACTCCACCAAAGGTAGGAATTTACTCCACTGACCTTGGAAGTCTAATACACAGGCTCTGAGCATATCCTCCAACGTCTGTATTGTTCGTTCAGATTGCCCATCCGTCTGAGGATGATATGCTGTACTGAATGATAATTGTGTTCCCAAAGCTTTGTGTAAACTCCTCCAAAAAGTAGACAAAAATCTTGAATCTCTATCAGAAACAATAGACAATGGCACACCATGAAGTCTGACAATCTCCTGAATGTATAATTGGGCATAGTGATCCATGGAATAGGTAGAACATATGGGAAGGAAATGAGCAGACTTGGTCAATCTATCGACGATAACCCAAATAGCATCATGACTCTTAGTAGTCTTTGGCAAACCAGTTACGAAATCCATGGTGATCCTTTCCCATTTCCATTCTGGAATAAGTAGAGATTGTAAAGTCCCTGCGGGTCTTTAATGTTCGACCTTTATTTGCTGACATGTTAAACATTGCTCCACATGCTGGGCGATGTTCTTTTTCATACCCGGCCACCAATAATGTGATTTCAAGTCTCTATACATCTTAGTAGCCCCTGGATGTACTGAATAAGGGGTTGAATGTGCCTCTTTTAAAATGTCTTCCCGAATGTTATCAATATTTGGCACACAAAACCGCCCTCTAAATTGTAAAATATCATCCTGAGTCATCTTAAATTCAGTAGACTTCCCTGCAGCAACATATTTTCTCATATTGATGAGATATTCATCATCTCGTTGTCCCTGTTTGATCCTATCAATTAGCGTAGGCTGAAGCGTCAGGGCTGCCAACTTTGCCTCTATTACTCATGTCTGTAAAATCTCTATATTCATTTGCTGCAAATCATTCAGTTCTGATTTCTGAATTAAAGCCATAGCCATTGTACTTTGTGTGGATTTTCGGCTCAATGCATCAGCTACAATGTTGGCTTTACTTGGGTGGTAATTGATCACACAATCATAATCTTTTACTAGTTCTAGCCATCTTCGCTGCCGCATATTCAACTCTTTCTGTATGAAGAAGTATTTGAGGCTCTTGTGATCAGTATAGATCTCGCACCGTTCACCATATAAATAGTGCCTCCATATTTTAAGCGCAAATACTACAGCAGCAAGTTCCAAGTCGTGCGTGGGGTAATTCTTTTCGTACTCTTTAAGTTGCCTGGATGCATACGCAATTACTTTGTCATTCTTCATCAGTACACATCCTAATCCATTCTTCGATGCGTCACTGTAAATTACGAATCCTCCCGTACCTGATGGAATTGAGAGAATAGGTGCTGAAGTCAGCCTCTTTTTTAGCTCCTGGAAACTTCGCTCACACATATATATCCATCTAAACATCACCCCTTTTCTGGTTAATTGTGTCAATGGCATTGCAATTTTGGAGAACCCCTCCATAAATCTTCGGTAATATCCAGCTAAACCCAGAAAACTGCGCACCTCTGAAGGATTAGTAGGTTGCATCCAGTTGTTGATAGCTTCAACTTTACTTGGATCTACTGATATTCCCGCTCCTAATATAACATGTCCCAAGAATACCACACAATCCAACCAGAACTCGCATTTCTTGAATTTGGCGTATAACTGCTTCACTTTCAGGACCTCTAGTACTTGTGTTAAATGTGTGGCATGTTCTTCTTTAGTTCTGGAGTAAACTAGAATGTCATCTATGAACACAATAACAAATTTATCCAAAAATTCTTTAAACACTTTGTTCATCAGATCCATGAATGCTGCTGGAGCGTTAGTCAATCCAAATGGCATCACCAAAAATTCATAGTGCCCATATCTTGTACTAAATACCGTCTTGGGGATATCCTCTTCCTTTATTTTCAATTGATGGTACCCAGAGCATAAGTCAATCTTTGAAAATATTGCGGCACCCTGAAGCTGGACAAATAAATCATCGATTCTGGGTAACGGATACTTATTCTTAATTGTGACCCTGTTCAACTCTCGATAATCGATACACAGTCTCACGGTGCCATCCTTCTTACGTACAAATAGAACTGGTGCTCCCCAAGGTGAAAAGCTCGGTCTAATGAATCCCTTGTCCAACAAGTCTTGTAATTGTACTTTCAATTCTTTCAACTCCAATGGAGCTATTCTGTAGGGAGTTTTTGAGATTGAAGATGTTCCTGGTTGTATGTCAATAACAAACTTTATTTCACGATCTGGTGGCAGTCCCGGAGATCATCTGGGAATACTTCAGTATATTCCCGTACCACTGGTATTTCACTCAGAGTTGGTGGGTGTTGTTCCTCAATGTTCATGACACTCACCAAGTACCCTTCACAACCATCATCGAGTAATCGTTGTGCCTTCACTACTGAAATCATAGGAAATCTGAAATTTTTCACAATGCTGGCAAATGTGAAAGACTCTTTCCCAGAAAGTTGAAATGTCACCGTCTTTTCCTTACAGTTGATAGTAGCCCCATACTTTGACAACCAATCCATGCCCAAAATAACATCATAATCATTCATATCCAGTATAATCAAATCAGCATGTAATTCTCTACCTTCTTGTTGTTGGCCTTTTTCTCCTTGAAATTTAAATCCCAGCTTCTGTATTTGGATCGGCTTCTTCATTTGGAATGGCCTCTTTTGCCCCACAGTCCATCTCTATCCCTGCTGTCTGAATTGCTGTCGAGCCTCATGTGCACGAATGATTCTCAATTCAGCCTGTTCTGCCACCAACGCCGTCTCAGCTACCTGTGAAAATGTCACCCCTTGAGTACCTGCCATATTCACATCCCGGTATAACTCTAGCCTCAAACCTTCTAGAAATCTCTCTACTTTAAGTGCTTCAGTGCTGACCATGTGCGTAGCGAACCTGGACAGTTGTTCAAATTTATGAATATATTCCCATGAAATATTTACAAATTTACAAATTTACGAACCTGGCCATGAAATATTTATTTCGGAATAACTCCTTGAATCTGTCTCAGCTCATGGTAGTAATGTCCTCTATGCTGCTGATCATGTCCCACCAATGGCCTGCACTACCGCGAAGCATGAAAGTGGCACACATTACCCTCTCCTCTACTGGCACCCTACTATACTGGAACATGTTTTCCAGGGTCCTCAACCAGTCCTCTGCAGCAGTAGGATCAATCGCATCCTCAAATGTTGGGGGATCCAACCTCCTAAATCGTTCTCCCACCATATATATATAGTCTGCCCGCTGTTGGTTTACCTCCACCCGTGGTTGCTCACCATTATCCCTCTGCCGAATCAATTGTTGAATCTGTTCGGACTGTCGTTCAATCAATTCTGTTAACCGATTAATCATGGTATCTCGATCATTAACCGGGATGGGTGTCTCATTCCTCTGTGCTCTGGCACCACCACTGCTCTCACCACGAGTTCTCACCATTTTGCAGCGCTGTTTATACAAGTTTGACAACATATGGCCAATATAATTTATGAAATATGAAATGCAATATATGATAATATAAAACTTACTGGCATGGCTGCGCTCTGCAAGTTTCAAAGGTTATGTACATGGACAGTCTACAGAATCAAGACCTGGGCTCTGATACCACTCTGTAACATCCATTCCTACACAACCATATATATTGTATAATTTGACATGATAGAACCTGTGTGCATGCATGGAATATTTTTTTTGTAACACTTTAAGAAAAGATATATCACTTCTTACATACACAACCCTGTTTAAAATAGAAGGATCAGTATTTATATAAAAACACAACACCCATAACGACCACAATATTTACATACTTATTTACAGTAAAGTTTTAAAAGAGAAATATAGTACCAATCTAAAAACATAATACACCAGACTCACAATATAACAAGCCAACAAAATAGCCCAACAGGGCGTCATCCATGTACACACTCCCTCAAACACCTGTAGGAGCTCCAACAGCCGACCAACCAGCCAAAGATGCTTCAAGCATCGTCGTACTCACCTACAATGCATAAACTATATGAGCTAACGCTCAGCAAGTAAATATTATGCATGTCAAAGAATAATCCACAATATCAAGTCATGCAACTCAAAATGCTATGCTCACAATGCAATTTTATGCATCAAAATATTTCTCTCAAAATCATTTCTTTCTTGGCCCCCTGACCAACGCTACTATCCCATGCACCGGAAAAGAACTCTGTACACTGCCATAATCCAATGGCCAATAATCATATAAGCATGCAAATCCATGCATACTCATACGCATGCAAATCCATGCACGCGAACCTGCAAATCCATGCATAAAACCATGCAAATCTATGCATGCTTCAATGCACTAGTAGTGGTCAGCAAAACACTTTCCTTTCTCTGAATCATGTCGTGCAATGCAAGATTTATCACAATGCTCGTATATGATGCATGCACGTGCTAATGACAATGCCCATGTATGTATGCTCAATGGAGAGCCCTCTACTATGCACATATGATTTATGATATCACATATAATTCACACATCTACTATGTCTATGCATTGTGGTTGCAAATGAATCTTTACTTACCTTTCACTTGGTTGGTGGCTTAGTCTAAATTTGTTTAGTATTCCTCTCCAACCTTAGATGTAAAATAGCCTGTAATATTACCCAACATCAAGGAAAGTGTTCTAAAATCAGAATATGTGATTGTTTGCTGGATTTTTTCATAGTTATTAAAATTATCAAATATCTGTAAAAATATCTAGAACATGAAATTATATGCTTAGCTTAATATTGCTTGAAGCTATTATGGCCTGTTTTCTATCTGCATATGTATGTCTATATATACTCTAAACCATATAGGGAAAATAGTAGCTCATCCTACTTCAGATTTGTTTTACCCTATTTCATTTTAGATGTCATTTAAATTTAACTCATTTTAACAGATAATTTCATATTAAATCTACCATTCGTTAATATGATTATCGCAAAGCAACTATTTTTTTGTACTTCTTGGGCATGCTGGAAAGATGACTTACCTTTCTTTCTTTCTAGAACACCTCATAATGACTACAAGATTCATTGGAAGAAAAATTCAAAATCAAGTAACACGCAATTTGCAAGATTTTGATACAACGTGCTCAATAAAGATTCATCATCCATGACAAAAACTAACTACACACAAGAATCGCCATATTATATGACTAGCAATCTTCCTATCCTCTAAACTCTATATAATATAAAGTAAGATTTATCATAGACTATCGATCATCAAGATAAATCATTCAATCTCAAAATATGAATCTAATCAAAATTTTCAATAAAAAAATGCTTGCTCTAGGACTTTCATCACATACAACATGTAATTACACGCAATTCGTCCACAAAAATTGAAAAAAAAAATAGCTTAATTTTTCACAAGACACGGGTCATAATTCCCACCCCCAAACTTAAATGTAATATTGTCCTCATTGTTGAAAGCATTAAAGAACACAAGGGGAAAAATAGAAACTCCCCTATTTTTCAGTGGATGTGCATCAATGAGCATGAGTTTCTTTGAGTCCATGAAAACTCCATACACCACCAAGGAGATGGAAACCTACAACCACAAAGAGGGCAAGTAAAATAGAATGGGCACAAACAACTAAAGTGAAAAGAAATCTCAAAGAAAGCAGCTAAAGTGAGGGATAGAATTAGTTCTAAGTTATAGTTATTAGCTTGACTTTAGAACCTCTATAGGGAGTAGGCAAAAGAGGTGGTGGACTTGTGACGGTCAATGCCACCCCCAAGTAATACTTAAACCACTACCCATTTACCTTGAAAGCGCCCATTTTTGAGTGAATACCGCAATAATGGTATCATTTTCTCATCTCAATGATTCTTGACTTGGAATGTTTTAAGACCACAACCTTAAATGCATATTCTACGATCGTCATCATATGTCAGACTATGTTTGGTCTAAGGACCTCATCTAATTCTTATAATGATGAATTTATGATGAAAGTTACCATTTAACAATATTAATATGAATAAGATTGTCTCCACAAGAGTATAAAGACGACCAAAACCATTAGCTTGTTGGGCACTACTCTAACAAATTATACTTCAATTCTCACTAATTATAGGATAATCATAAGGAGAATATTTTAGGTGCAACTTAGTCATGTATGGAGGTTAATGAGTGGTCAATAAAGAATCAATCACCTATCTAGATGAATAGGTGAATCTCTATATTTTTCGTAGTACTTGACTGGGAAATCTTTTGCCAAAGTTGGATGTATAGTAGAAAATAATTTTTTAATTTCATCATGGAGTCAAGTAACAATGAAGTAATACATAGCTATTAGGCTATTTAGGTTTCAACTAATAATCCGTACCTTGAGTTTAATCAAAATATTAGTTGATGGAGGACCGGTACTTATAATTGAAAAGTTTGGCTACTTCACCTATATCTAGGTCTTCATGGCAAGTTGCTAGAAGCTAACCATGATTGATGGGTTCTTAAAATTAAATGGTTAATTATAAGAGAATTAATTAATTGAGTTAGTTCATCAGAATAAATTTAATTGTTCAATTAAATAGCAAGAATTGTGAGTCCACTACTAGCTTATTGGTTAATATAAGGGGTCATACACTTACTTTGACAAGTACATTCCTTGCTAAATGACAAGGGAATTAATTCAATTATTAGATTAAATAAAATAAATAGTTGGAATTAATTATTTATTATTCTTAATTAATTAAAGGTTTGAATTGATTTTATTAATTGATAGAATCAATTAATTAGATCGAATAAGACTAGGGAAGCCGAATTGAAATACCAATTAATATGGGCCTGATGGGATCAAGACTAAATTAAGAATTGAATAAGGAATCCAAATTCTAAAGGTGAAAAATGAAGTCCTAAAGCAATAAGAACATCATCCAAAAAGAGGTGAAGTTTGAATAAAGGAGGGAGTCCCGTATGTATAGGACTTAGTGGCCAATGAAAAAGGCCTCTTTGCACCACAATTCCACCATATTTTTTCTTGTAGAAAAATCAGTTTCTCTTGTCCCAAAATAGCCCCAAAACCACGTACTCTCCACTCCAAAAATTGGCCACTAGTTCTTCCACCAAGTTTGATTTTTGTGTTCCTTTATCTAGTACTACTTGAATTAGGAATACAAAAATCTTATACCTAGACACAAAATTACTTTTAATATGGTCCCAAAACCTAAATTCCTTAGGCAAGAATCATTGAATGAATTCTACTAGCATAGAATAAATTGCGAGTGGATATTCAAGTTGTTGATACGCTTAGAAGAGAAATATTTGGAGCTTTAAGGCAAATCAATGCTTAGGGGTTTCGAAATTCGTGGAATCAACAACTCCAAATTTCAGCAGCGGGAGATACTGAATGATTTGTATCTTTCATATCCTTTGAAAATCAGAATCATATAGGTGCAAAACCCTAACCTTCCCATATTGTAATAAAAACTAATAATCGATCTAATCGCAATTACAACTGGTATGTTGGTTTACTTAATTATGAATGTTATGACAAGTTTTTTGAAAAAATCTCAAATTCTGTTATGCCATGTATTCTAAGTTGGGTTCACATGATCCCGGGGTATGCACAACGAAAAAATAAAAATTTAAAAACAAACATGCTATAACAATTACAGCAGTACCCCGCATCCAATGCGATTTTAACGATCTTGCAATTTTTAATGATTTAATAAAAATTAAAACTTTTTCAATTTATATCTTTTAATGCATTCCGATTATCATAAGGATTGAAGCAATCGATTGCCAACCCCTTTCTTAATTTTAGTTTACAAGAATCCAAGCATCTTCCCTCTAAAGTAGTTCACACTTTGAG
>JAGSPU010001284.1:0-24770 GCA_019321725.1 Paulownia fortunei
CTGTTTTGGTTCTGGTCTTATTCTGGTGAGTATGCTTTGGGTGTTCAATGGAATTTAGACTCCTTCAGGCCATGTTGTGTTATAATATTTAAAGATGGACACTTATTTAGTCTTATAGGCATTTAATCACTGCTAACTATCTGGGTCATTAGTAAGCTTAAACACTGCTAATTATCTGGGTCCAATTTTTCCAACAAATGATAGCAAAAACACGCTGTCCATGTTTTTGATGACCCTACCCCAAAGATCATGAAAGGAATGCTACTATATTATTTCTCTTTGAGATAAAATGAAAAAAGTAGTTCAGATTTCTCACTTTTCTGAGCTGAATTCGAGAAGACACACTGAGAACCGAAGATGGGTCAAAGTGATATATTATTCAATTATAATGAGATTAATAGATGGATAAAATGGAATGGTATACTGAATTAGATCTTAACTGTAAAAATGAAAATATTGTGGGAAAAATGGCCTGTTGACTGACAAAACATGCTTCTCTCCAGGTATGTGCTCTTCACAAGTTTCACATTGACAACTGCAATCACCGATTGGAGCACTGTATTGTATTCAGTAATATACACATCTTTGCCTACAATAGTCGTAGGAGTTCTTGATAAGGATTTAAGTAGAACTACTCTGCTGAAGTATCCTCAACTTTATGGGGCTGGACAAAGACATGAAAGCTACAATGGAAAATTATTCTGGGTAACAATATTGGACACATTATGGCAAAGTATAGCTGCATTTTTTGTGCCTCTCCTTGCTTACTGGGAAAGCGATGTTGATGTTTCAAGCATAGGAGATCTTTGGACTCTTGCAGTGGTAATAATGGTTAATATACATTTGGCCATGGATGTAATCAGGTGGTATTGGATAACTCATGCAGCCATCTGGGGATCTATAATAGCAACTTTCATTTGTGTCATGGTAATTGATGCCTTGCCCATCCTGCCTGGTTACTGGTAAGATTGCTGAAGCTAATTATATTTCTGACCATGCAAGATATTGCATGGCCTATTTATATATGACGTATGCATATTGCATTTATCATGCTTTTCATACTAAGCAAATCTTGCAATCCTTGTTCTGGACGTGGGTCTAATGATATTGTAGTTATCATTTGATATCCTTTAATATTTTTGCCCGAGGTTGGCACCAGAAAAGCATTTGCTGTTCTGGCCCAAGTATTAATCATTGTAGGGGTGTAATAGGAGTTCCATAACAGCAAAATTTAAATCAAATTGAAGGGGGGGAAAAGGACAATAACTATGCCCTTAAGGGAGCTTCCTAGTACTCCGCTGAGGTGTAATGCCACTACCAACCATGTTTAAATCTCCTCAATACTCACTCACCCCAAGTTACCCCCACCTTTGTTGATTGGGAGTTGCCTACAGCCTCCAGTTTGTTCTGTGGATGGGTCCCTGCTGCGTGTTGGTTTTTGGTCAACACTCTCGGGGGTGGAGGCAAGGAGAGTTCAAATTGAAGTTTATAGTTAATTGGTGAAATGATATATTGAAGACCTTTCCCCAGAGTGAGTGATGTTTACCAGATGGTCCTTTGTTGGTAAGCAGGCATTACAAAAAGAGGTGCTAGTAGTCAGTAGACACTAGACTTCTGACTCCATGATTTTTCAGTGTTCATCTTTCGCATTACCACAAGGGCTATATCTCAAAGATTTTTCCTTTTTTTTTTTTTGGTTATGTCATAAAGTCTAGAGTAAGTTATGTTTGAGTTGCTTTGCGGGCTTCTCATGGAAGATTTGCTCTTTATGTCCATTTTTCAGACTTATCCCTGCCTCTCTCAATATTTAAAAGATCTTCTGAAGCATACATGATTTAATTTTTGATACTCCTAGTAGATGCCAATAAGTTTTGTGGACAGCTTTTTGCAGTAACCTTTAGAACCAGTTATGCTTAAGTTGTTTTGAGGCTGCCCGATTTGAGATCTACCTCTCTGTCCTTTTAGATATACCCTGTCTCTCTATTGATATTTCAAAACTCTTCTGAGATGAAGCAAGGGTTGCTTGTTGATTTCCCAACAGATGCCACAAGTGGGAAATTACCTGGCAAAAGAAAATTGCTTGCAAGTGATATTTGAAGATCAATCTACACAAAGATTATGTACACCATCATATTTCACAAATGTTTCTAAAAATCTTTGTCAATTATTCTACACAGAATTTTCTCAATCAAAGGCTGTCAATATGTATGTCTGTACGTCACATATTCATATCAACTTCATCTTCAGTCATAATTTTAGTATTTTACTTGATATGAATTCTGGTCATCTGATATTTCATTTACGAACAACTCTTAGCAGTTAAAATAGCTTTGTAATTCTGGAAAATGAAATGAGGACTGATTTCTAGTCAATATTGTTGCAGGGCCTTCTTTCACATTGCCAAGACAGAATTATTCTGGGTATGCTTGCTTGGCATCACTGTAGGAGCTCTGGTTCCTCATTTTGTGGTAAAAACTTTTGTTCAGTATTATAAACCCAATGATATCCAGATTGCAAGAGAAGCAGAGAAATTTGGAAATTCAAGGGAGTCCCGAGATGCACAAATAGAGATGAACCGATTTTTGATCCTCCACGAAGGACTGGTGGTTAGCTCTATTTTTGTTGTTTTCATTTCTCACTTTGTTTTTTTTTTTTTTTGTAAAATTTGTCTATTCTTTAGGCTGCTGCATCAATTTTGTCCATCTTTCCTGGGTGTTGTTTCTTACCTTCAAAAGGATACAAATAGTAGTACTTAGGTAGCATTCTTTGCACATAGGCTGTAATTGTACATTATTTGATTTTTGAGGTACAGAGGAAATACTTGTAAAAATTTACACATATTGAAGAGAGTATACATAGAAATGTTCTTTTGGGTGCTTACATATCTAACAATGGCTTCTGTTCTAATTTCATGATACTATATTGACTGCAGAGTTGAAATCTATATGCACTTGATATTATTAAATAAACTAATATTTATTAAGGGGCTGCTGAAATATATTTATTTTCTCGGGACTAAATATGTTAGATTACATGCTAGATCACATTTAATCACAGTGGATCAGTGTGATAGATCCAACTTTAGTCACGAGTCGTCCGAGTTGGATGGCGCTCCGCTGCTTGAGTCTCAATCTGGTGCTCCGCTGCTTGAGTCTCAATCGGGTGAGATCTCAAGCATTGACATAAGGGGCACTTCTTTCTCTTAAATTGGGCCTTAAAAATTCTAAATCTTGTACCGAAAACATGGTAAATTTTCAGTTGGCGGAGGTGCTCAGGCTGTGGTTAAACCTTGGTAAAGGAAGAACAGGGATGCTGAACTGTGCTATTTGTGCAGTATGGTAAGCAAGAAATGATGAATTTAGGGGAACTACGAGTTTATAAGTGGGGTGTCGTTTGATTAGTTTGGTTCAGCGGCAAAACCGGCTGGCAATGTACATAACAGACGCTGTGATGCGTTGTTGAGGCATTTTTGGAGCAGTAAAATTTCTGGAGTGATTTATTGTCATTTTTTTTTTTGAAAGATTATATCTTTGAGGGAAAAAGTGAAATAAAATAGTTTTAGAAAAAAGAGATACTTTTTGAAAATATGTACATGATATGTTTTTTTTTTTTTTTTTTCAAATCATGCATCAGCTTTCTGTTCTCTATATCTGAATCCTTCTTTCTCCAAATTTTCTCTCTCTCTTGCTAATTTTATGCAAAATTTCCTTACATTTCTTATGTGATTTTAGTGTAAATTTATGATTCGACAAAAACAGTAATGAATGGCTATCAAAGCTTTCGATTCTGAGGGTACATTTATACCCATAGAAAATTCTTTCAATCCAATTCCAGAATTTGGCCAATATCTTGAAGAGTGGAAATCTGAATTTCAAGCTGATTTTGCAAGAATGGCGTTAAGGATTCTGAGAACATAATCAGAGTACCTCGACTGGAACTTAACGAAGCTGCAGAAGATGCCAATTTGTTCTATAAGGAGGCTGCCCTACCTCAAGCACAAAGAAGTATTCGATGAAACGCCTGCGACAGTGGTTGATTCCGTGTATTCGTGATATAAACGGACATTGGCGGTTATGATTTTTAACACTTTGTATCCAGTGAATGAAGAAATTCTGCACCAAGTATTTGATAGATTTGTCGTGGTGGAAAGTGTGACGTCCTCCCACCGAGCGAAACTTCCAAGCACATTAGTAAGATACCAATCTCTTGGACATTCTTTATCTGCGCCGTGTTCTCTACATGACCGCTACATTTATAGTGATGTCGTGCTCGATTTTGATCCCATTGATTATACAAGTTTTATTAAAGTAGCACTCCACATCTCAATTAGATTGTCTATTTATTGAACTCATGTAAAACAATCTTATTCAATTCAATATTAAAAAGAAGGCATTTTTTCAAAATATTTGTGTTATTTGTTTGTTTTTAATAAAACTCTTAGATATTACATATTTATAGGACATGGTCGCATACAAAGACTGTGATCATGAAATATGTTCTCAATATTATGATTTAAATTAGTTTCAAGTTATATAATTATTGAGATGAGACATTAATAATTTGAATAGATTTGCTTCTGATGCATATTTATAAGGAGGGTTTATTGTTTCATGACATCAATATATATATATATATTATATTAAAAAACAAATTCACTAAACCACCCCACTTATTAAACCAATTTTAAAATAATTAATTAAATAATTGAGACAATTTAATTATCTATTTAAATCAAAAGGATGTGAGTTTACTATTAATTGGTGAACCTAGGGGTTACAAGAAATTAATGGTATGGGAGTGAATTAATTTAAGAGTTGAAATAATTAGTCAACGAGATCAATTAATTAATCTTATTGAATTAAGATAAGTCCAACTGAAAAATTAACTAATTTTTTTCTCCTAAGTCAAATATCTAATGAAGGGGAGAGATTTTTTGTTAATTTTTAACTGAGAAATACAAGACCACAAGTGAGAAATTCATAAGCTATAAGATCAAACATAGATTTTGCAAAGAAATTGGCCTTTTTAAAATTTAATTTTTTGAATAAAACAGAGACCTGATCAGGGCGGTGCCACAAATATTTTTAAGATAAGATATAACAATCTTATAGTAAACAAACTTAGCCAAACACCTCTGAGTAGTCAGCTACAGTTCTTGAATTATCTAAAGAAAGATAACAAATAAAACTTTCTTTTCCTCTCTACCCCCACTTTTACCAGCTTAATACACGGTCTATTTATAGTGCTTGGAGTATGATAGAGGCCAAACATATAATGGAGGAGTTAAACAATCAAGTGGTATACTAGTTGTCAAGAGTTGGTAAGTTGTTACACCAATCCACTAAATTTTCAACTAACCAATTGAATTATTTTATCAGGTAGGATACAACCAGATTTTGATAATGGGTAAAGAATAGAAATTCTAGATATTTCTTTGTGCATATATTTTCATATGCCATTTGTCAAATTTGGTTGCAGGATGAGAGAGATATGGTCAAAATTACGGGATCATGTTTAATAGCCATTCTTCAACATCAAAAATATATTGTAACATTTTTATTGACCAGTTTTAAAATATTTTCTCACCATCTTGTCTCAACAAACTTTTTTATCTATCTCTTATATATAACATATTCAAATTTCAACCCAAAAGCTAATTTGGTTTAAGAGATATGACCAATTCATAAAATAGGTCAGGATTGGGCTTAACTTTGATCCAAATATGTGGTGATCCATTTTGCACAACCACTTGTAATCCAACTTTTTTGATCCTTACACATTTAGTATAGGATCCAAAGTCTATATGAAGTTATAGATGAATGACTTATCAATCTGTAGCATCAAGAATTAACCCAAAACTATTTTGGAATCAAAAGTTACGCTAATTTCTCTAAAACCAGCACAAAAAAGATAAAATTTTCAATCTCATTTTTTTTATGTTGATCTTCCATTTTATTCCTAAAACATAAAAAAATACTTTAATTAGAAGTTCTAATAACAATTTCAAAGGGAAAATAATTATATAAATCCCAATTAATTATACACTTTTAAATGTTCATCAAGAAATTAAATATATTAAACTCATCTACCCGCAATGTAGATTATGTTTAATCAATTTATTTCTATTTTTATTATATGAAATTTTCTTAAAATATTGGTCAAAGTTGGGTTAAAACCCAATTTTTCTAAACCAATTTCCAACCTAAGGTGTTCTTGGTTGTTCAAAGGTGCTTACTAGTATGGAGATCAAAGTGCGAAAAATACATAAATCAGTAGGGGGTGAAGTTTGTTGTAGCTTTAGAACTTTTAAATAATTGGTAGAACTTACAATCCTTGTATCTAGCAAATCTAACACTGGCCAATTGATGTGTTCCAAAATTATTTAGAAAAGGAAGACTATAGGCTACATATGAATAGGTGAAGAGGGTAGATATGGAAACCAATGTTTTTAAAATCGGTTCAAAATGGTTCAACTGTGAATCATTGGTCGATTTGGTCTGTTTAGGTGCAAAAAACTAGAATTCGATCAAATCAATCAAAACCTTCTCTTTTTTGTTTTTATTTTTATTTTTTTAGGAAGTTTAAACTTGATATTTGATTTTATTATATGGTTATTTATATTTTAAGCTTTGCTAAATGTATTTTTTAGTTGGTTATTTATCTTTTTTATATTGTACATAATAATAAGTATATTACATTATCATTTTATATATATAATAAAAATATTTAGTCAATTTTCATTAAACTACTAGAACTGACAGTTGAATCGGTCTAACCAGTTAAATCACTCTGATTGACAAAATATTGATTTGGTCACTGATCCGATTATAAAAACACTAGTAAAGACATGGGATACAAATATATATATATATATATATATATATATATATATATATGTGTGTGTGTGTGTGTGTGTGTGTGGTTTGACAGAGAACCAATGTCTCAATTTAATTTGTGAGTGGGATTTTGTGTTATTCTAGATAAATAAGCCACTTTGAGAATGATATTTTTCCATGTTATATGAATTGTTTTATTAACATACATATATTTTTTTATTGTTTTCAAATCAATGTTGGTTTCTACTTTTAAATTTGTTTCATTTTGCTGTTATTACACGCTCATTCATCTGCACATGAATTATGTGATTTAGGATTCAATAGTTTACAATTCCACATTTTATAATAATGCTGGTAAATACTCCTTACCTTGAGATGGATGGATATTCCTCATTTTGAGGTGGATTTTCTCTAGGGATGGAGCTTCTGTGAGCAGCTCCCACCTGCAAGCTAATCCTCATTCCCGCTAGCAAGCAACTTCTTGAGGTGTGTTCCCTACCTACAATATGAACAGACTATTATAGGTTTTCTGGGAGTATCTCGGTGTCAAGGGTCGCCTCTCCACTATGCCCCCTTGATGCAAACGGTCGTCGGGCTGCCTAGGACCGTCCGCAACAACCTTCACTTGTGGACTGGAAAGCTTCCACATATTATTTAAAGTCTATAAGTGTAGGTCTTTTGTTTCATTTTGTTATAAATAGTGATGAGCGATATGACGCGTACCGTAGCCCCTACAATGTATACTGCCATCACAAGTCTTTTTATTTCTAAGCCTATTATAAGGGATAGTGAGCTATTGATGATAGTTACTAGTCATCGTGTTGGAGTTCACTCCCTGCTCCACACATTGTACACATTCAATATTGTAATCTGTATTTCATTATTAATGAAAATAAGTTTTTATTCCAATTTCACTGTGCCTCAAAAGCACCTTCAGGTGTGATTGTTATGCAATATTTGGTTTGTTACATGTTTTATTGAGTTTCAGCAGAAGTAGTCGTGAGTGACCAACTACTAGCCACATGGTGCTCTTTTTTCCTATACAAACCTAAGGCGCCCCATGAGAGGTGGTATTAGAGCCTTGGCTCCTGATCTACGAACCAAGGCGAGGTGATGGTCCCTGCTAATTCAGTAGACAATGCGGGCTATGAGGGTGAGAGCACTCGACGACCCAAAAGAGATGGTATCAGTGATTGGAAGTCTTAGAGAAAAGGTCCCTAGGCAACAACATATTATTGAGACCTTTGAATTGAAGGTCCATAGATTAGAGATTGAGATCATGGACCTCCACTCTTAGTTGGGCGAGAGCCAAGATGTATGCTAGACCTTTATGGAGGCATTGAGGTGAATAGATCTGCCAATTTGTGGTGAGAAATGGAAGTAATGTCAATTCAGATTAGCTTGCTTCAACGAGCGGTAAGCAATGGGCCTCTTGTTGCTCCCGAACCAGTTAGTAGGCTTTGGATCCTTGAGCTAAGAGCCTACAAAGGCACAAGAGATGCAAAGGAAGTTGAAAACTTCTTGTTTGATATGGAGTAGTATTTCCTTGCCGCGAACATCATGGACGAGGCGAGAAGAGTGTCAACAACCACCATGTATTTGATGGGTGATGCCAAGTTATGGTGGCGTATTAAATATGTCGATATCTAAGGGTAACGTGTGCGGTTGGATACATGGGACCTTCTTCGGGATCTATCAGGCAATAGTTCTTCCTGAAAAATGTGGAATACAATGCTTGAAGGCCTTGTGAGAATTGAGGCATATTAGTTCCATTAGAGATTACATGAAGGCCTTTGCGACGCATATGCTGGACATTCAAGACATGTCTGAAAAGAATAAGCTCTTTACATTCTTGGAGGGCCTAAAGCCATTTACACGTGTAGAGTTGCAGTGTTAACAAGTTGTTGATCTGAGTTCCACTATGGGAGTGGCATAATGCTTGATGGATTACAATCCTAAGCCCCAGAGAGACAAACTATTGACAATAAACATAGATCAACCCAAAGAGGGAGGGATGAGATCTTTTAAGCCCATCCCGAGCAGAAGTGGGAGAGAGTGGCAACCTCACCCCAGGGGAGTTCCATAGGGAGCTCTAATTGTGGGAAGCTATAGGAGAACTAGTAGGGTACATTACCAAGAGACAGTGGGTGATTATTGTACGACAGACCCTATTAAATCAAAGATGGTCCCAATAAGCAACTATTAAATGCTTTTAGCGTGCCTCATTGAGTTAGGGTTGATGTCTAAGTAGGAGAAACTACAAGCACCAAATAATAACGAGGTCGAGTCCGAGGAAGAAGAGGACAACCTTGGTGATATCATACAGTAGTGCAATTCTTGACCCATCAGGTGGCAGCAAATATGAGAGTGCCACCAAAGATTGATAAAATAATTCTTGCTCTCACCATGAGCCTGCCTAAGGAGAAGCCACAACCCTGGATGTACAAAAAGAATGGGCTAACATACGTGGATGTGAAGATCAATGGCAAGCTGGTTTGTGCCATGATCGATATTGGTGCTACCCACAACTATCTTGCAAGCTCCAAAGTGGGGAGACTCGGGCTTGCATTGGAGAAAGGAGTTGGACGGAAAAATTGATCAACTCAGTCGCTCTACCGATCGTTAGAATGGCCAAATCTGTGCTTATTAAGGTTGGGCACTTCGAGGAAAGGAACAATCTTTCTGTAGTTGTGATGGATGACTTCAAGCTCATCCTCGGGCTTAGATTTTTGCGAGACATGAGGACCATAGTTTTACCAGACATGGACTCATTGATGATGATGGTGAATAGACCATGTGTCATCTCGATGCTAGTCGTGAAGTTTGAGAAGAAAAAATTATCGGCTATACAGTTTAAGAAGGGTTGCAAACGCAATGTGCCATCTTTTTTATGTACTATTTAGTTTGATGAGATTGAGGAGACATTAGAGTCGATCCTTGGTGTTGTGAAAAGACTCTTGAGGGAGTTCAAAGATATCATGCTGGATAAACTATCTCGGAAACTACTATTGAAGAGAGCTGCTGGGTACCAAACCTCCTGCCCGAGGACCATATCGCATGTCACAGCCTAAGCTAGTAGAGCTTAGGAAGCAGTTGACGAAGATGCTGTAGTGTGGGATCATTAAGCCAGCGAAGTTATTCTATGGAGCCCCTGTATTATTTTAGAAGATGATCGATGACTCCTTATGGATATGTTGTGACTATTGGGCTTTGAACAAAATCACTGTGAAGGACAAGTACCCCATACCACTTGTGGCCGACTGCTTCGACCGACTCAATTGGGTAGAGTATTTTACGAAGATCGATTTGAGATCGGGCTACTAGCAAGTCTAAATTAAGAAGGGAGATGAGGCAAAAATGACGGTGGTCATAAGGTATGGGCTTTTGAGTTTCTGGGACACTCCATGGATTTCTCGATGAATTGGTGGTGGTGTACATCGATGACATCATGGTATATAGTGGAACCTTGAAGGAGCACGTAGAATATCTATGAAAGGTTCTTACTAGACTTTGTGAGCACGAACTATATGCAAAGATATCAAAATGTTCATTTGCTCAGAAAAAAATTAGTTTCTTGGGTCATATTGTGGAGTGAGGGAGAATCCACATGGACCCGAAGAAAGTCCAGGCTATCCAGGAGTGGCAGCCGTTGAGCAATGTATAAGAGGTGTGGTCCTTTCTCGTATTGGAAAACTACTACTGGAGATTTATGAGGGACTATTCTAAGATAGCCAGACCCCGATAGACTTAACAAAAAAGATGGAGACTTGGAATTGGTCACCCTTATGCCAAGTCATCGTTGACAACTTGAAAAAAACAATCATGAACGACCCTGTGCTAACCCTTCTAGACCTGTCAAAGCCATTTTTGGTGGAGACAGATGCTTTTGACATTGCATTAGGAGGAGTCCTAATGCAAAATGGTCGTCCTGTCACTTTTGAGAATAGAAAGCTAAAGGATGTCGAGAGATGCTACTCAATGCACAAGAAGAAGTTGTTAGCCATAGTTCACTTTCTCAAACTATGGCGACACTACTTATTGGGGCTTTCTTTTGTGGTCAAGACTTATCACAACATAGTCAGCCATTTTATGACTCAATCGTACTAGTTCTACCAACCATGATGGTAGGAGTTACGTTCAGAGATCAATTTTGTGCTAGAATATCGTACTAGTTCTACCAACCATGTGGCAGATACCCGGAGCCAGAAGATAAATCTCGCAAAAGATCCGGCAACTCAATGCTTGGTAGGTCTTGTCAAGTAGAGCAAGGCCCCTAAAATTTTGGTTGGATGGGGATTTATTGAGGACCAAGGGAAACCACCTCTGTGTGCCGAAAGGCGGGGACTTAAATAAATTCTTGATCGCTAAATGCCACGACACCCTTTGGGTGGGACATCCCAATGAGGAGCGCACTTGTGCCTTGGTACAAAGGGCTTGTTTTTGGTTGCAGATGTGAGACGACATGGAAAATTACGTCCGAACTTATCTTGTGTGTCAACAAGATAAGGCGAACCATTAGAAGACAACTGGCTTACTGTAGCCACTTCCCATCCTAAAGAGACCTTGGGAAAGTGTGTCCATAGATTATATTTGCAGATTACCTAAAGTGAGAGACTTAGGCACTATTATTGTTATTGTGGACTGATTTTCCAAGTACGCTACTTTTATTATGGCCCCTAAACATGTTACGATAGAAATGACAACTCATCTTTTCTTTAAGCATATCATCAAGTATTGGGGTTTGCCAAAAGATATTATCAGTAATTGGGAATCTCAATTTACTAGCACTTTATGGACCGAGCTCTTCAAACTCCTCTTGTCTAGATTAAACATGAGCTCGAGCTATCACCCATAATCTGATAGACAAATGAAGTGCTTCAATTCCATGTTGGAGGAACATCTTTGACACTTTGTGCGCGGTACTCAGAAGGATTGGGTGAAGGTTTTGGATATTACTCAATTTTTATTTAATGCTCAAAAGAGTTCTTCGACAAATAAGAGCACTTTTGAGATTATTACCAGGCAGCAACCGCTTCTGCCTCACACTATTGACACCCCACAAAGTGTGAGATCTCCTCTTGCTCGGAGTTTCTCCCAGGAATGGAAGAAAAAATGTTGAGATAGCCTGAAGTAACTTAGAGAGGGCTCAAAAGCAGATAAAAAAGTATGCAAATTAACACCGCTGCTTCTTGGACTTTCAAGTGGGAGATATGGTATTGGTGAAGGTCCCGAACCCAAAGCTTTCAAAATCATCAATGGGGAGAGATCCTCGATTGATGTAGAAATATACCACACCATTTTCTATCATTAAACGCATTGGGAATGTGGCTTACAAGGTGGATTGCCTTCCTGGTGGAAGATCCACATTGTCCTCCATGTGAGCCAACTGAAATGATATCATTCGGACAAGGAGGACGCCTTTTGCAACCAGCCCAGCCACCCACAACTTGAAATAAAGAAGACAAAAAAGAAGGTAGTCAAAGCTATTCTGAATCACAGAGTGACTAGCACAACAAAGAAGACGTATGAGGAGTACTTGGTGAAATAAAGAGGATGCAGCAAAGAGGAGAACACTTGGGAATGGGTGACAGACCTCAAGGCTTTCAAACCTCTTATTGAAGCGTACCATGCTTCTATGGCACCAAGGATGTTGCCATCTCAGGTGGGGGAGAATATCAAGGGTCGTCTCCTCACTAGGCCCCATTGATGCACACGATCGTCAGGCCGCCCGGGAGACCGTCCACATTAACCTTCACTTAATATACTGGAAAACTTATGCACATTACTTAGAGTCTATAAGTATAGGTCTTTTGTTTCATTTTATTGTAAATAGTGATGAGCAGTATGGCGCGTACCGCAACCCTTTAATGTGTACTGCCATCAAAAGTCTTTTTATTTCTAAGCCTATTATAAGGGATAGTGAGCTATTGAAGATAGTTTCTAGTCGTCGTGTTGGAGTTAACCCCTACTCCACACATTGTACACATTCAATATTGTAATATGCATTTTGTTATTACTGAAAATGAGTTTTCATTCCAATTTCATTGTGCCTCAAAGCACATTTGGGTGTGATTATGATGTAACAGTTAGTTTGCTACGTATTTCATTGAGTCTCGACAGAAGTAATCATGAGTGGCCAACTATTGGCCACACAGTACTTATTTTTCTATACAAACCTAAGGCGCCCCGTGAGAACTAGTTAATAGCTTAATAGTTAGAACCCAGAGCTCAGAAATTCATAACTTAAGAGTAATGTCTCAATTTAATTTGTGAGTGGGATTTTGGGTTATTCTAGATAAATAGGCCACTTTGAGAGTGATATTTTTGCATGTTATATGAATTTTTTTATTAACATACATTATTTTTTTATTGTTTTCAAATCAATGTTGGTTCCCACTTTTATTTTTTTTTCATTTTTCCATTATTACACGCTCATTCCTCCGTACATAAATTATGTGATTTAGGATTCAATAGTTTATAATTCCATATTTTATAATGATGTAGGCAAATGCTCCTTGCCTTGAGGTAGATGGATATTCCTTATGTTGAGGTGGATTTTCCTTTAGGGATGGAGCTTCTGCGAGCAGCTCCTATTTGCAAGCTAATCCCTATTCCCTGCTAACATGCAACTTCTTGAGGTGGTTCCCTGCCTACAACAAGACTAAGCAGCTTCTTGATGTGGTTCCCTGCCTACAATAAGACTAGACTGTTATGGGGTTCCCAGGAGTGTCCCGGGAAAACTCCTCCAATACTTAAGTCAGCCAATGTCCAAGAGAACAAAACTGAACTTAAAATAGATATTCAACAAGATAAATTGCGTATCTCATAAATGTGTAGGAGGGGGGTACTTATACCTGTTTGTTTAGAACATAGGCCTCATGGACCTTTGATATAATTTAAGTCTCGTGGGTCTTTATGCGTTGTTAGGGTAGTATTTGATATCTTTGAACCACTTGGACCTATTACATGACTTGATTCTCTTGGACCTGAATGTCTGGTTGGGATGAGGTTGAATTATGACCATCATATAATTTATTGACCACTTAATAAACCCACATTCCATTTCGACCTTAAAGTTAATAGAATAAATCAATTTTGTCAGGAAGTGGGGATGTAAAAATAATTTTTTCAAGCAATTAAAATTTCAATTCGAAATTAGAAAATTAATTACCGCTTGGACCACAAACAAATATTTCCTTTATTAAAACATAATCTGAAGTTGTATGATCTTTTTAACTGATTTATTGTGTAAATCTTTGACCACTTTGATATTCTAGCCATTTAATTATAGTGTTTTGATGCGCTTAATACTAATCAATCATCTCAGTTAACTAACAAAATCTCGCATATTAATAGAATAGTTAGGTTAACTAGCTATTAACAAATTCATTTGTAAATATCATCCTCAAAAGAATATTACATAATGAGGCTACTGATAATTCCAGGGAAAAAATTTAAATATAACAAATAGCACAAATTGCATTGGCATTGTCATAATAAATCCCACAAAGCAAGAGAAAGCAGTTTACCTTCCTGCAATTTCTTTCGCCAAAAGGCTTAGTCTCTAGTCCACTGACAAGTATTATGACACTACACTCCTTATAATTATTTTCATTCAAGCACTTTATAACCTAAAATTATTTTTTGGTAGAACTTTAGCCTTTGAACTTTATGCCCATCTTTTCTTGTGACTTTTGGGTTTTGTTACTCTTGAAACAATTTAATTTGAAGCTTTTCTATTATATGTAACATTTTGGATCACATGTTCTCACTTGAGATTTATATATTTTCCCCCATCCAATTTGACTAACTTAATCTATGCATATTTTAGTCATTTAAAATATCAAAACCATGATTAAAAAATCTTGTATATGGAATTCTTGATCACTTATTAAGAGTTGTAATCATCCACATTGATTTTCTTAAACACTAATTAAATATTTGCTCCACAAAGGTTTCCCATCTAGAATTGTTATAAAGCACCCACAATAACAGTTAGTTTGACTTATCTTTGTGTGTAGAAAAGCTTAAAATACTGATTGGGTAATATATTAACACGCCACGACTTTGTAGTCGATGTGTTTGGAAGATTAATGTTAATATTTTATGTTCTATGTGTCCTATTTTAGACAATTATATGTTAATTTAGTTAATAGATATTGTGGCTTGACAATAGTTTTATTTTAGATAATTATATTTTAATTTAACTAAAAGATAATTATAGCATAATCATTATCATGTGTAAAATCTCATTGTCATTAGAGAGGTATTTTCTAATTATTACATATATTAATGAACCGTATAATTATAAATAAAATCAATTAGAAGTCGGCCCTCTCTCAATCTGTTATAACTTTAAGGTTGTAAACCCAAGTGTAGGTTAAGTCAAGTAATAAATTTTTCAGGAGTCCGAAGTCAATCCATATGGAAGTTGTTTGAAGTTTTTGGATTTATATTTCCTAAAAGATGGGTTGAATGTGGTTTAGAATATAAAGAAAAATTTATACTATAACTAAAAAATCAAAGTAATAAAAGTACTGAAAATTAAGGATCTGCTTTTGAGTTTTGGATAAAGGAACGATTATTTTTTTTTTTACCTCTTTTAAATGCCACAATGATTCCAATGGGAATATGTTATCAAATAGCTCAAGTACTAAGGTAATCATAATATTGTCTTATTATTTACAAATTATCTCTTAACACCAATACTTGTTTATGGGATCAAGTATTTATGTACATATTTGTCTACAACAAATAATGATTTTACATTAGCAATTAGTGGGGTAGAATCGTACAATAAGCTAAACGAATCAAAATATTAGTTGTGTCATTAGAGATACATAAATCAATAATCACCACAAAATAAGAAAGGTTTTAACGCCAACACTTATTTATGTGATCAAGTATTTATGCACATATTTGTCTACAACAAATCAAGGTTTCACATTAGCAGTTGTTGGGGTAGAACCATACAATAAGTTAAATGAACTCAAGTATTTGTTGTGCCATTGGTGATACATAAATCAGGAATCACCACTAAACAATGAGGGTTTCAATAAAAATTTAAAATAATAAAACAACACAAGTGAACATTATGCACTTTTATAATCGTTCCTCATCCTGCATCAATAGTTTCACCATTTCTCTTCAACTTAAATAAAATTTAAAAAGACATAATGAAAGTAGAAAATGTTAAAAATAGAAGAAAATCTAGATAATACAATTATATTACTACTAGAAAACTTACATTACTACTAGAATATTTAACCTAAAAAAAGACAATAATAAAATATTATTTCTCTCTCTAAGTGTTTTTGTATATGTTGAATGACATCCAAGAGCTCCTACTTATAATAGAATAGTGCCTAGATTGGCATCTCCAAATTCACTCCAAATGCACTCCAAATTAACTTCAAATGTGATCTAAATTTACATGTCCTTTTCAAATATTGAAATAATGATCAACATGAAAATTGTACATTTGTCCTTTAGCTTCCTTTTTCAACTTGAATCACCTAATTCAAACTACTAGGGAGAAAATTATGCTTGATTTAAGGAGACAAGTCAGCATAGATAAATTCCTTCCAATACTCACTTAGATTTTTTTTTTTTTTTTTTGCTATAATCAAAATTGAATTGAGCTAAAATTCCAACAACAAAGTTGTAGTTCTATCTCATGTATTTCAAATGAAGTAATATTTAGGTTCATAGGGTTTTTGAGCATAGAGTTATGTCCAAAATACAAAAACTGCACAAGTTTGGAAACATGTTGATTTTGAGCCCAACAATCACTTGAAAAGTCCAAGTGATTTTTTGCATATATTTTGATCTACACATGATGAACTTAGCAAAAGTGGCCATTTTCTTCTAATTGCAATGCTTCTTTGATCCAATAAAATATTATCTCCCAACTTACTCATGAAACGTATTGTCTTTTTTAGTTTTATTTTGGCTCTTTTTATTCATTGATTCTGTAAAACAAAATATTAATAAAAATATAATATTAACAAAAATAAAACAAGGAATGTATAAAGGATTTGATACAAAAAATATATCAAAATATGCACTTATCAAATTTTCCCACACTGAACCCTTGCTCGTCCTCGAGCAAACCTAAAATAAATCTAAACTAATCCACTTTTGTAGGAAATCACGATTGCATTTAGCATACGCAATAATCCTTTGAACCCCTAGATAGCCCATAGAGGATGAGTTATAGGCTCGTGAGATTTTCCAGTGGTGATACCTACAAACACTTATAATAACTAACTTCCACCCAATATTCTCAAAAGGCAACAAAATAATATAAAAATAAAATCAAACAAGTGTTGAATCTAACCCTTAGTCGTTTAAAGGTTAATAAATTTACATAATAAGCATACTCAAGTGAATAGTTAACATCAACGGTGACAAAACCATGCATGCTTCAAACAAGTGAATTCCCATAGATACTCACAAAAACCATCACCCAATCTCTAATGGAAGAGTTAAACATCATAGACTCTTTCTTTGGTACAAATCTACACTACACCAAAGGCATCACATAAAATCAAAAGGATTTTAATAAAAGTTGTAATCGGGCCAAAGAGTAGTGATGTGGCTAAGAAATAAAAGGATAAAATGCAACAAAAGTTCTAAAACCTTCATGGGATTAGAGACATAGAGTTTATAAACAATTCTCATACTCTAAGAATTTCAACATCGAGGTCTATTGTTATTAAATTGGACCCCTCTTGATCATTCTTACTGATTTTGCAATATCCCATTTTTAGTTGCAACTCATAATATTTTTAATACTTTGTAATTTTTATTTTGTTTTTTGGTTTTTTTATGTTTTTTTTGTTTGTTTTTTTTGAAAAAAAAACTTCCCCACACTTATCTTCTATTCCAACCCAAAATTCTTTTGCAAGCTCACCTTGTCAATGGAATATCTCTTAAACTCTAAATTATTTTTAGAACAAGGGTAGGATAATAGTATTTTTAAGCTAGGTAAGAAGATATGATTACAAAAAAAAAATACTTATTTATTGAAAGGTTCAAAGTGGCTCACTATGGGGATGTTCTCTTGGAATATCACATGGGCAACAAGTTGATTTGGCCATGGTGCTAGAAAGCCTAATGCCTTAATCATTATTCAAGTAGTACTCAATTAGTCGTTCACCTTGACAGACTAAAAAAAAAGTTCTAACACTCAACCCTTTCATATCGAAAATTCAAGTGATGATTAAAGCGATGGCATAAGAACTACATATTTTGATATGTTTGTCTCCACACCGAATAACATAACTATTTATGCAAAAAGATTTGAGTATAATTATTACAAAAATATATTAACCAAATAACAACATCCATCATCAATCAAACCACATTATCTGTGCTTAATTTTAATCATTGAAGTTGGAAGAATATCTACGACTAAAAATAATTGACAATTCATGAACTTTTATTAAAAATTTCACAAACTTGCCATGTTATGAGAAAAAATAGGGGTACATCTCAAGAGTGTTACAGTTACCCTTTACTCTGCCACCCTTTTTTATGGTTTCAATGGATCCAAAAGAAAACATGCTTGAATTTTAAAAAAAAAATACGTTGAACACACAATACATGATATCAACTATCCCTTTCCCAAACCTAATCGAGATATTGCCCCTAATATAAAAAATAGATAGAAAAGTAGAGTTTAGAAGATATGACCTGAAATGTGACTTATTAGAAAATAAAGCTGAAACAATATAATATATACAATATTAGTTGAAACCATTAAAGATAAATATCACAGAGTGAGAGTCAAATTCATTTTATGTCTTCGACCATTGTCCTTGTTGGACCAATCCACACAAGCCAATACTAGATTAGGTTCTAGCACATATACTAAAAGTTGATCAATCAGTTAGTTAGGTGTTGGAGCAGAAATGAGAATTCATCTCGCAAATGGTGAAATAAAATCTTTTTCTACAGCATGATCTACAAAAGATAGCAAACCATCAAAGAAACCATTAACATTAAGAATACCTATAGGTTTTTTGGTGAATGTTGTGTTCTGCCCAAGAGATAACTTAGAATAATTCCTTCAGTATACCAAAACCGCCAGGTAGAGTAATGAATGCATCCGCATTGTTTAACATGTTAGGTATTCTGTCTTGAATATATGACACTTTTAGCTCATCTCCAGTGGTTATACCTGTGATATTCATGTACTGTTAAAGGTTTTAGGATAATTCCTAAAACATTAACTCCTCCTACATGAGCAAAAGTAACAACACTCTCCATTGACCCCAGACTGCCTCCCCAATACACTAAATGAATTTTTTTTTTGCTAAGGTTATACCAAGGTTATTGGCTGCCCCTATAAACTCACCATTTTTTCCTTCATTGGTTCCACAAAAGACACAAATACAGTTGAACTTGCGAGTGGAAGACCATTCTATTTTTTTTGTTGAAGTGAGTTGCGCAAAAATGGAGTAAGTACGGTGCTATTTATTGGTGTGTGAATAAGGAATACATTTATTTCACGTCTTTTTCTTTTGTTAGAAAGGTTGAAAATAAGGACACAAATTTTGAAAATTTGCTACTTACATGTGAATGTACATGTAGTTGTAATTGTGACTTACATCTTCCTCCGATTTGATATTCAGAGAGAGTATTAGAGTATGTCTTTTTACAAATACTTTCACTTTCAAAACAAGTTTCCAGATAATCAAATAAATTAGTGAAAGTAAAATATTCGTGAATAAGTTTTTCAATTGAATCTACTTCATGTACTTCGACATCTTCTACAATATTTAGTTCCAAAGTTATATTTCCAAAAGATAACTTCAAAATACCATTCCTATAATTAATCAGAGCAATTGAAGTTGTAAGAAAGGACGAACCAAAATGATAGGAATATGTGTATGTGTATATGCAACAAGATCTGTGTCTAAAATAATGAAATCCACTGAAAAGTAAAACATATCAATTTGTACCAACATATCTTCTACTACTCCATTTTAAACCTTAATTCAACAGTCAGTTAGTTGGAGTACAACGACAGTTATTTTAAGTTCTCTCAAACCTAACTATTCATAAATTGAGAAAGGTAGAAGATTTACACTAGCACTAAGATCAAGCAAAACACACTATATTCTAGTATTTCCTATGGTACATAAATTGATTGGACAACCTGAATCTTTGTACTTGGGTGGAGTGAATTGTTGAATGTTTGAACTAACATTTTCAGTTAAAAATGCTTTCTTTTGTAGATGATGTTTTTTTTTATTGTACACAAGTCTTTCAAAAACTTGGCATAAGGTGGAACTTGCTTGATTGCATCCAATAATGGAATATCAATCTTAACTTGTTTAAAAATTTCAAAGATATGAGCATTTGAGTTCAATTTTTGATTCGGTTGCAATCTTTGCGAAATAGTAGCTAGACGTGAGTATTTTTTTTATCATTTTCAAACTCACATTTATTAAACTTACCTTCATCGTCAAAACTATTTCCATTCTTCATTTCTGAAGGTGGATTAGAAAATTTCTCTTTGGGATGAATAGTCTTGTTAACAACTTTTCTATTCTGAAGAGTTGTGACTAAATTAGCCTCATTGATTGAATTTTCACCTGAAGAAGGAACATGACACTGAGTGGAATGATTAGGTTGAGGTTGAGTAGAAAATTTACCTTTTTTATGAGCACACAAAGAAGTTATCAGTGTTGAAAGTGTGATTCTGATCTCATTGATGGCTTGTGAAGTCTGTTATTGATGTTGGTTTGTCCATGCATAAATACTTGCAAAGTTTTCTCAAAGGAATTTATATGTTGAGGTGAATAAGAAGGAAAGTTTGGTGACTTTTGTAAATGTAGCGGTTTGGCACGGTTCTCATCTTGCCAACTAAAATTGGGATGATTTCTCTATTGTTGATTGTAAGTTTTAGAATATGGAGAATGAAAAGACTTTTTGAATGTGTTCATGACATTTTCTTGTGTTGGAATATTTGGCCATTCATTGGTGGAGTGTCCAACAAATTCACAAATGTTACAAACTTTTTCATTTTGCACAGATCTGATTTTTTTTACCTTTTTAAATTCCATGGCCTGAACTTTTCTTGTTAAACTAGTAATCCTAACATTTAGATCATTTTCTTGACTAAGGTAATATTTTCCTTTATTACTATTAGCAAGATTAAATCTAATAGAACTTTTAGAAAAATTAACACTATGCCATGATTAAGAGTTTTCTGCTAAATGATCTAGATATTTCAGGGTTTCATCAGGTTCTTTATCAAGAAACTCACCATTACACATAGTTTCAAACAAAAATTTTTTCCAAGAGTTAAACCTTCATAAAATAAACTAATTAAGTGCCATTTTTCAAAACCATGATGTGGACATGAATTTAACAATTCTTTAAATCTTTCCCAATATGGAAAGAAAGCTTCATTTGATTTTTGAGAAAAAAGTTTGAATTTGTCTTTTCAAAGCTTTAATTTTATGAGTTGGAAAAAACTTTTTCAAAAATTGAGCTTGTATTTCTTGCCAAGTGCCAACTCACCTAGGTTTTAAAGAGTTAAGCTAAGTTTTTACTTTATCTTTTAACGAAAAAAGAAATAATTTGAGCTTAACGATCTCAGTTGTACAAGTTTGATTTTCAAAAGTGGCACAAACTTTATCAAATTCTTTTAGATTCAAATAAGGGTTTTCAGAGTCTAAACCATAGAAATTAGAAAGTAAAAGGATCATATCTAGCTTGCATCAAAAGTTATTTGTATTGGTAGAAGTATGTGGATGTGACTCAAATAAATTTTCAAATAAAGTTTCAGAATTATTTCTAATTGAACGACGAGAATTATGACTATGATACCATATGAACATATAATCACACAATATTTACAAAGGAAAATATTTACAAACTTGAATACTTATCTTGTCTTCCCTGGCAACGATGCCAAAAATTAGCTACAACTTTAAGGTTGCAACTCCAAATGCAAGTTGTGTCAAGTAATAAATTTTTTGGGAGTCCAAGATCAATCCATATGAAAGTTGTATGAAGTTTTTGAATTTATATTTCCTAAAAGATAGGCTAAATGTGGTTTAAAATATAGAAAAATTATGCTATTACTAAGAAATCAAATTAATAAAAGTAATGATGATTAGGGATCCACTCTTGAGTTTTGGATAGAGGAACAATTATTTATTTATTTTTACCTCTTTTAAATGCCACAGTTGGAATACATACATAATGAAGTTTTCAATGGAAAGATGTTATCAAGTAGCTCATGCATTAAGGTAATCATGATATTGTGATACTATTTGCTAATTATCTCTTAACACAAATATTTATTTATGGGATCAAGTATTTATGCATACTTTTGTCTACAACAAATCAAGATTTCATATTAGCAATCCGTGGAGTAGAATCATACAATAAGCAAAATAAACCCAAGTATTTGTTGTGTCATTGTAAATACATAAATCAAGAATCACCACAAAACAAGAAAGGTTTTAACACCAACACTTATTTATGGGATCAAGTATTTATACACATCTTTCTCTACAATAAATTATTATTTTACATTAGCAGTCAGTAGGGTAGAATTGTACAATAAGCTAAATGAACTCAACTATTTATTGTGTCATTGGTGATACATAAATCAAGAATTGCCACTAGACAATGAGGATTTTAATAAAAAATTAAAATAATAAAACAACACACCTGAATATTATGCACTTTTACAACTGCTCCTCTTCCTCCATCAAGAGCTTCACCCTTTCTCCTCAGCTTAAATAAAATTTAGAAAGACATAATAAAAGTAGAAAAAACTAAAAATAGAAGAAAAACTAGAGAATACATTTCTATTACTACTAGAAAACTTAGGCTAAATAAAGATAATATTAAAATATTATTTCTCCTTCTAAGGATTTTTGTATGTGTTGAATGCCATCCAAGAGTCTCTATTTAGAGTAGAAGAGTGCCTAGATTGTCATATCCAAATTCACTCTAAATGCACTCCAAATTAACCTCAAATATGATCTAAATTCACATGTCCTTTTCGGATTCGAATTTTATCATCCATTTTTCTCCATGCAATCAACTGATTTTGGAATAATGATCAAAGTTAAAGTTGTAGAATCACCTACAACTAGGGAAAAAGGTATACTTGATTTAAGAAGATGTGTCAGTATAGATAGATTCCTTCCAATGCTCTTACTTGAACGAATTTTCCACTATCGTCAAGGCTGAATTAGGTTGAGCTTCCAATAGAAAATTGTAATCTATCTCTTGAATTTCAAAGGAAGTAAGATTGAGGACCATAGGACTTTTGAGCATGGAGTTATATTCAAAATACAAAAACTGCAAAAGGCTAGAAACATGTTGATTTTGAGTCTAACAATTACTTGTAAAGTTCAACTGATTTCTTGCATGTATTTTGATCTACATATGATGGACTTAGGCAAAAGTGGTCCTTTTCTTCTAATTATGATGCTTATTTAATCTAATAAAATATTATTTGCCAACTTATTCATGAAACGTGTTGTCTTCTTCAATTTTATTTTGGCTCTTTTTGATATCTTTTTTGTTCATTGATTTCCTAACACAAAACATTAATAAAACTATAATATTAACACCAATAAAGTAAGAAAAGTACAAAAAAATTGATACAAAAAATATATCAAATTATGCACTTATCACAATCCACTTATCGATAGTTTTCTCTTTATTAGAAAAATATACATAAGAACTAAATGGGTCAAGAGAGAGAAACATGATTTCTCCAATAAATTTTTCTTTTGGGTGGATTCAACATTAACATGGAGCAAGGTATATTTTCTGTTAATTATGATATTATGAAAATCATGAAGTTCTAAAATCTTGGGCATTGATGTTTATGCAAAATTAAGTATTATTTGCAAAACTAAATTATTTTCTAATATGTGGCTTGAGAGCCTCTGGTTTACGAACTCATGATTTAACAATTAAGATTGTTAATCTCTTATTGATTTACAAAACCTTTTAAATTTTATTTTCTGTTGTAATTTAAGTTAATTTATGAACCTTGATGTTAATTGAGACTTCAATTAATTTCTGCATAAAAAACAAATCAAAGTGTGTCATCAGTTTTGTTATGTATGTAAATATACATTTGATTATGTATATATATACTTATATCATGGGTAATAAATTACTAAATGACAAAGCCACATGAAAATTATCATAGTCTGATCTTTAAGTTTTTGTTAGTCCATGATGTTTCCCACTTTAAGCATACATGATTTGCCTTTTAATCCCATGCAAAGCTATGCATGAATATGTACATTCATGCATATATATATATATGTGTGTGTGAAATCCATGTCTTCGTTACCATGCTTCGATTATCCAACTATTGACATTCAGTTTATGTTTCTTTGTAAAGCATGAAATATGGTAAAATAATGATTAGATGCATAGTCTGTCCATTATGCACTAATTTTCGGTCAATAATCCAGAATTAGCGGACAACATGAAACTAAGTACTACATATATATATATATATATATTCATGTTTCTCTTATTATAGTGTCCTTTCAAAATGCATGAAAAGTATGAATTCATTTATTCTCCATATCGTCTCGCATATATATATTGTTCAAAATCAATTTATGTACATATTTCAAAATTTCCATTAAGAATTTATGTGAAAGATGATTTGTTAGTCATCAAAGTGGCCAAACTGTAATATTTAATGTCTATCGAATTGCATAACTTTTATTATGTAATTTGACATTTATATTATAAATAATTTGTTAGTCACCAAAGTGGCTAAATTAGAAAGTTTTCATAGATGTCAAATTAAATAAAATTTAATTACCCATGGTTATGTGATGCTATTATGAGATGACATAATAATATATAATATTATGGGTGTATTGAAGTTCATTGATTAAAAAATATTTAAGGATTGCCCTAAGG
>JAGSPU010001506.1:0-24576 GCA_019321725.1 Paulownia fortunei
GGTGGCGGTGGTATGTAGTTTGTAGTGTGAAAATTTAATATCAATAACTTGATTTTTTTGCATTGTACATCTTTGAATACATAACAAAAGAGAAAGAGTAGCGAAAAGGTAGTGGCGATCAAGGGTTTGTAGCGCAAAAAATTTAATAGTAGTAATTAGGGTTTTTTATTGTAAATCTCAAAATATAAGTACAGATAGAGAGTAGCAAGGGAGTAGGTGTGGCCTAGGGTTTGTAGAATAAATTTTTAATAACAATAACTATAGTTTTTTGTATTATGCATCTTAAAATACAGAACTCAAGACTTAGAGTAGCGAGGGGATAGGGTTGGCCAACGATTTGCTGTGCAAAAAATTTAATTGCAAAAATTATATTTTTTTGACTGTACATCTTTGAATACAGAACACAACAAAGAGAGTAGCGAGAGGGTGGGATGGCTTGGGGTTTGTCGTGCAAAAAATTTAATAGCAATAATTAAGGTTTCTGTATTTTATAACATGAAAAACACAATACATAAGAGAATAATGAGAGGGTGGGGGTGGTATGTAGTTTGTAGTGTGGAAATTTAATATCAATAACTTGAGTTTTTGCATTGTACATCTTTGAATACATAACAAAAGAGAGAGAGTAGCGAAAAGGTAGGGGCGGTCAAGCGTTAGTAGCGCAAAAAATTCAGTAGTAGTAATTAGGGTTTTTTAGATTGTAAATCTCGAAAAGTAGAATACAAGATAGAGAGTAGCAGGGGGTAGGTGTGGCCTAGGGTTTGTAGAATGAAAATTTTAATAACAATAACTAGTGTTTTTTGTATTATGCATCTTAAAATAGAGAACTCAAGAGAGAGAGTAGCGAGGGGATAGGGTTGGCCAACGGTTTGCTATGCTAGAAAATTAATTGTAAAATTTTGATTTTTTGATTGTACATCTTTGAATACAGAACACAACAAAGAGAGTAGTGAGAGGGTGGGATGATTTGGGGTTCGTCGTGCAAAAAATTTAATAGCAATAATTAAGATTTTCTGTATTTTATAACATGAAAAACACAATACATAAGACAATAATGAGAGGGTGGGGTGGTATGTAGTTTGTAGTGTGGAAATTTAATATCAATAACTTGAGTTTTTTGCATTGTACATCTTTGAATACATAACAAAGAGAGAGAGTAGCGAAAAGGTAGGGGCGGTCAAGCGTTAGTAGCGCAAAAATTTCAGTAGTAGTAATAGGGTTTTTTAGATTGTAAATCTCGAAATGTAGAATACAAGATAGAGAGTAGCAAGGGGGTAGGTGTGGCCTAGGGTTTGTAGAATGAAAATTTTAATAACAATAACTAGAGTTTTTTGTATTATGCATCTTAAAATACAGAACTCAAGAGATAGAGTAGCGAGGGGATAGGGTTGGCCAACGGTTTGCTGTGCAAAAAATTTATTGCAAAAATTTGTTTTTTGGATTGTACATCTTTGAATACAGAACACAACAAAGAGAGTAGCGAGAGGGTGGGATGGCTTGGGGTTTGTCGTGCAAAAAATTTAATAGCAATAATTAAGGTTTCTGTATTTTATAACATGAAAAACACAATACATAAGAAATAATGAGAGGGTGGGGGTGGTATGTAGTTTGTAGTGTGGAAATTTAATATCAATAACTTGAGTTTTTTGCATTGTACATCTTTGAATACATAACAAAAGAGAGAGAGTAGCGAAAAGGTAGGGGCGGTCAAGCGTTAGTAGCGCAAAAATTTCAGTAGTAGTAACTAGTGTTTTTTTAGATTGTAAATCTCGAAAAGTAGAATACAAGATAGAGAGTAGCAAGGGGGTAGGTGTGGCCTAGGGTTTGTAGAATGAAAATTTTAATAACAATAACTAGTGTTTTTTGTATTATGCATCTTAAAATAGAGAACTCAAGAGAGAGAGTAGCGAGGGGATAGGGTTGGCCAACGGTTTGCTATGCTAGAAAATTAATTGTAAAAATTTTGATTTTTTAGATTGTGCATCTTTGAATACAGAACACAACAAAGAGAGTAGCGAGAGGGTGGGATGATTTGGGGTTCGTCGTGCAAAAAATTTAATAGCAACAATTAAGATTTTCTGTATTTTATAACATGAAAAACACAATACATAAGACAATAATGAGAGGGTGGCGGTGGTATGTAGTTTGTAGTGTGGAAATTTAATATCAATAACTTGAGTTTTTTGCATTGTACATCTTTGAATACATAACAAAAGAGAGAGTAGCGAAAAGGTAGGGGCGGTCAAGCGTTAGTAGCGCAAAAATTTCAGTAGTAGTAACTAGGGTTTTTTAGATTGTAAATCTCGAAATGTAGAATACAAGATAGAGAGTAGCAAGGGGGTAGGTGTGGCCTAGGGTTTGTAGAATGAATTTTTTAATAACAATAACTAGAGTTTTTTGTATTATGCATCTTAAAATACAGAACTCAAGAGATAGAGTAGCGAGGGGATAGGGTTGGCCAACGGTTTGCTATGCAAAAAAATTAATTGCAAAAATTTATTTTTTGGATTGTACATCTTTGAATACAGAACACAACAAAGAGAGTAGCGAGAGGGTGGGATGGCTTGGGGTTTGTCGTGCAAAAAATTTAATAGCAATAATTAAGGTTTCTGTATTTTATAACATGAAAAACACAATACATAAGAGAATAATGAGAGGGTGGGGGTGGTATGTAGTTTGTAGTGTGGAAATTTAATATCAATAACTTGAGTTTTTTGCATTGTACATCTTTGAATACATAACAAAAGAGAGAGAGTAGCGAAAAGGTAGGGGGTCAAGCGGTTAGTAGCCCAAAAATTTCAGTAGTAGTAATAGTGTTTTTTTAGATTGTAAATCTCGAAAAGTAGAATACAAGATAGAGAGTAGCAAGGGGTAGGTGTGGCCTAGGGTTTGTAGAATGAAAATTTTAATAACAATAACTAGTGTTTTTTGTATTATGCATCTTAAAATAGAGAACTCAAGAGAGAGTAGCGAGGGGATAGGGTTGGCCAACGGTTTGCTATGCTAGAAAATTAATTGTAAAAATTTTTGATTTTTTAGATTGTGCATCTTTGAATACAGAACACAACAAAGAGAGTAGCGAGAGGGTGGGATGACTTGGGGTTTGTCGTGCAAAATTTAATAGCAACAATTAAGATTTTCTGTATTTTATAACATGAAAAACACAATACATAAGACAATAATGAGAGGGTGGGGGTGGTATGTAGTTTGTAGTGTGGAAATTTAATATCAATAACTTGAGTTTTTTGCATTGTACATCTTTGAATACATAACAAAGAGAGAGTAGCGAAAAGGTAGGGGCGGTCAAGCGTTAGTAGCGCAAAATTTCAGTAGTAGTAATAGGGTTTTTTAGATTGTAAATCTCGAAATATAGAATACAAGATAGAGAGTAGCAAGGGGGTAGGTGTGGCCTAGGGTTTGTAGAATGAAAATTTTAATAACAATAACTAGTGTTTTTTGTATTATGCATCTTAAAATAGGAAACTCAAGAGATAGAGTAGCGAGGGATAGGGTTGGCCAACGGTTTGCTATGCAAGAAAATTAATTATAAAAATTTTAATTTTTGGATTGTGCATCTTTGAATACAGAACACAACAAAGAGAGTAGCGAGAGGGTGGGATGGCTTGGGGTTCATCGTGCAAAAAATTTAATAGCAACAATTAAGATTTTCTGTATTTTATAACATGAAAAACACAATACATAAGAGATTAATGAGAGGGTGGGGGTGGTATGTAGTTTGTAGTGTGGAAATTTAATATCAATAACTTGAGTTTTTGCATTGTACATCTTTGAATACATAACAAAAGAGAGAGAGTAGCGAAAAGGTAGGGGCCGTCATGCGTTAGTAGCCCAAAAAATTCAGTAGAAGTAACTAGTGTTTTTTAGATTGTAAATCTCGAAAAGTAGAATACAAGATAGAGAGTAGCAGGGGGTAGGTGTGGCCTAGGGTTTGTAGAATGAAAATTTTAATAACAATAACTAGTGTTTTTTGTATTATGCATCTTAAAATAGAGAACTCAAGAGAGAGAGTAGCGAGGGGATAGGGTTGGCCAACGGTTTGCTATGCTAGAAAAATTAATTGTAAAAATTTTGATTTTTTAGATTGTGCATCTTTGAATACAGAACACAACAAAGAGAGTAGCGAGAGGGTGGGATGATTTGGGTTCGTCGTGCAAAAAATTTAATAGCAATAATTAAGATTTTCTGTATTTTATAACATGAAAAACACAATACATAAGACAATAATGAGAGGGTGGCGGTGGTATGTAGTTTGTAGTGTGGAAATTTAATATCAATAACTTGAGTTTTTGCATTGTACATCTTTGAATACATAACAAAAGAGAGAGTAGCGAAAAGGTAGGGGCGGTCAAGGGTTAGTAGCGCAAAAATTTCAGTAGTAGTAACTAGGGTTTTTTAGATTGTAAATCTCGAAATGTAGAATACAAGATAGAGAGTAGCAAGGGGTAGGTGTGGCCTAGGGTTTGTAGAATGAAATTTTAATAACAATAACTAGAATTTTTTGTATTATGATTTAAAATACAGAACTCAAGAGTAGAGTAGCGAGGGGATAGGGTTGGCCAACGATTTGCTGTGCAAAAATTTAATTGCAAAAATTATGTTTTTTGGACTGTACATTTGAATACAGAACACAACAAAGAGAGTAGCGAGAGGGTGGGATGGCTTGGGGTTTGTCGTGCAAAAAATTAATAGCAATAATTAAGGTTTCTGTATTTTATAACATGAAAAACACAATACATAAGAGAATAATGAGAGGGTGGGGGTGGTATGTAGTTTGTAGTGTGGAAATTTAATATCAATAACTTGAGTTTTTTGCATTGTACATCTTTGAATACATAACAAAAGAGAGAGAGTAGCGAAAAGGTAGGGGCGGTCAAGCGTTAGTAGCCAAAAATTTCAGTAGTAGTAACTAGTGTTTTTTAGATTGTAAATCTCGAAAAGTAGAATACAAGATAGAGAGTAGCAAGGGGGTAGGTGTGGCCTAGGGTTTGTAGAATGAAAATTTTAATAACAATAACTAGTGTTTTTTGTATTATGCATCTTAAAATAGAGAACTCAAGAGAGAGAGTAGCGAGGGGATAGGGTTGGCCAACGGTTTGCTATGCTAGAAAATTAATTGTAAAAATTTTGATTTTTTAGATTGTGCATCTTTGAATACAGAACACAACAAAGAGAGTAGCGAGAGGGTGGGATGGCTTTGGGGTTGTCGTGCAAAAAATTTAATAGCAACAATTAAATTTTCTGTATTTTATAACATGAAAAACACAATACATAAGACAATAATGAGAGGGTGGCGGTGGTATGTAGTTTGTAGTGTGGAAATTTAATATCAATAACTTGAGTTTTTTGCATTGTACATCTTTGAATACATAACAAAAGAGAGAGTAGGGAAAAGGTAGGGGCGGTCAAGTTAGTAGCGCAAAAATTTCAGTAGTAGTAATAGGGTTTTTTAGATTGTAAATCTCGAAATGTAGAATACAAGATAGAGAGTAGCAAGGGGGTAGGTGTGGCCTAGGGTTTGTAGAATGAAAATTTTTAATAACAATAACTAGAGTTTTTTGTATTATGCATCTTAAAATACAGAACTCAAGACTTAGAGTAGCGAGGGGATAGGGTTGGCCAACGGTTTGCTATGCAAAAAAATTAATTGCAAAAAATATGTTTTTTGGATTGTACATCTTTGAATACAGAACACAACAAAGAGAGTAGCGAGAGGGTGGGATGGCTTGGGGTTTGTCGTGCAAAAAATTTAATAGCAATAATTAAGATTTTCTGTATTTTATAACATGAAAAACACAATACATAAGAGAATAATGAGAGGGTGGGGGTGGTATGTAGTTTGTAGTGTGGAAATTTAATATCAATAACTTGAGTTTTTTGCATTGTACATCTTTGAATACATAACAAAAGAGAGAGAGTAGCGAAAAGGTAGGGGCGGTCAAGCGTTAGTAGCCCAAAAATTTCAGTAGTAGTAACTAGTGTTTTTTAGATTGTAAATCTCGAAAAGTAGAATACAAGATAGAGAGTAGCAAGGGGGTAGGTGTGGCCTAGGGTTTGTAGAATGAAAATTTTAATAACAATAACTAGTGTTTTTTGTATTATGCATCTTAAAATAGAGAACTCAAGAGAGAGAGTAGCGAGGGGATAGGGTTGGCCAACGGTTTGCTATGCTAGAAAATTAATTGTAAAAATTTTTGATTTTTAGATTGTGCATCTTTGAATACAGAACACAACAAAGAGAGTAGCGAGAGGGTGGGATGGCTTGGGGTCGTCGTGCAAAAAATTTAATAGCAACAATTAAGATTTTCTGTATTTTATAACATGAAAAACACAATACATAAGACAATAATGAGAGGGTGGCGGTGGTATGTAGTTTGTAGTGTGGAAATTTAATATCAATAACTTGAGTTTTTTGCATTGTACATCTTTGAATACATAACAAAAGAGAGAGTAGCGAAAAGGTAGGGGCGGTCAAGCGTTAGTAGCGCAAAAATTTCAGTAGTAGTAACTAAGGTTTTTTAGATTGTAAATCTCGAAATATAGAATACAAGATAGAGAGTAGCAAGGGGGTAGGTGTGGCCTAGGGTTTGTAGAATGAAAATTTTAATAACAATAACTAGTGTTTTTTGTATTATGCATCTTAAAATAGGAAACTCAAGAGATAGAGTAGCGAGGGGATAGGGTTGGCCAACGGTTTGCTATGCAAAAAAATTAATTATAAAATTTTAATTTTTGGATTGTGCATCTTTGAATACAGAACACAACAAAGAGAGTAGCGAGAGGGTGGGATGGCTTGGGGTTTGTCGTGCAAAAAATTTAATAGGAACAATTAAGATTTTCTGTATTTTATAACATGAAAAACACAATACATAAGAGAATAATGAGAGGGTGGGGGTGGTATGTAGTTTGTAGTGTGGAAATTTAATATCAATAACTTGAGTTTTTTGCATTGTACATCTTTGAATACATAACAAAAGAGAGAGAGTAGCGAAAAGGTAGTGGCGGTCAGGGTTTGTAGCGCAAAAATTTCAATAGTAATAATTAGGGTTTTTTAATTGTAAATCTCGAAATTAGAAGTACAAGATAGAGAGTAGCAAGAGGGTAGGTGTGGCCTAGGGTTTGTAGAATGAAAATTTTAATAACAATAACTAGTGTTTTTTGTATTATGCATCTTAAAATACAGAACTCAAGAGAGAGTAGCGAGGGGATAGGGTTGGCCAACGGTTTGCTGTGCAAAAAATTAATTGCAAAAAATTATGTTTTTTGATTGTACATCTTTGAATACAGAACACAACAAAGAGAGTAGCGAGAGGGTGGGATGGCTTGGGGTTTGTCGTGCAAAAAATTTAATAGCAATAATTAAGGTTTTCTGTATTTTATAACATGAAAAACACAATACATAAGAGAATAATGAGAGGGTGGGGGTGGTATGTAGTTTGTAGTGTGGAAATTTAATATCAATAACTTGAGTTTTTTGCATTGTACATCTTTGAATACATAACAAAAGAGAGAGAGTAGCGAAAAGGTAGGGCGGTCAAGCGTTAGTAGCGCAAAAATTTCAGTAGTAGTAACTAGGGTTTTTTAGATTGTAAATCTCAAAATGTAGAATACAAGATAGAGAGTAGCAAGGGGTAGGTGTGGCCTAGGGTTTGTAGAATGAAAATTTTAATAACAATAACTAGTGTTTTTTGTATTATGCATCTTAAAATAGAGAACTCAAGAGAGAGAGTAGCGAGGGGATAGGGTTGGCCAACGGTTTGCTATGCAAGAAAATTAAATTGTAAAAATTTTTGATTTTTTGGATTGTGCATCTTTGAATACAGAACACAACAAAGAGAGTAGCGAGAGGGTGGGATGATTTGGGGTTCGTCGTGCAAAAAATTTAATAGCAACAATTAAGATTTCTGTATTTTATAACATGAAAAACACAATACATAAGAGAATAATGAGAGGGTGGGGGTGGTATGTAGTTTGTAGTGTGGAAATTTAATATCAATAACTTGAGTTTTTTGCATTGTACATCTTTGAATACATAACAAAAGAGAGAGTAGCGAAAAGGTAGGGGCGGTCAAGCGTTAGTAGCGCAAAAATTTCAGTAGTAGTAATTAGGTTTTTTAGATTGTAAATCTCGAAATATAGAATACAAGATAGAGAGTAGCAAGGGGTAGGTGTGGCCTAGGGTTTGTAGAATGAAAATTTTAATAACAATAACTAGTGTTTTTTGTATTATGCATCTTAAAATAGGAACTCAAGAGAGAGAGTAGCGAGGGGATAGGGTTGGCCAACGGTTTGCTATGCAAGAAAATTAATTGTAAAAATTTTGATTTTTTAGATTGTGCATCTTTGAATACAGAACACAACAAAGAGAGTAGCGAGAGGGTGGGATGATTTGGGGTTCGTCGTGCAAAAAATTTAATAGCAACAATTAAGATTTTCTGTATTTTATAACATGAAAAACAAAAATACATAAGACAATAATGAGAGGGTGGCGGTGGTATGTAGTTTGTAGTGTGGAAATTTAATATCAATAACTTGAGTTTTTTTGCATTGTACATCTTTGAATACATAACAAAAGAGAGAGAGTAGCGAAAAGGTAGGGGCGGTCAAGGGTTTGTAGCGCAAAAATTTCAATAGTAGTAATTAGGGTTTTTTAATTGTAAATCTCGAAATATAAGTACAAGATAGAGAGTAGCAAGGGGGTAGGTGTGGCCTAGGGTTTGTAGAATGAAAATTTTAATAACAATAACTAGTAGTTTTTTGTATTATGCATCTTAAAATACAGAACTCAAGAGAGAGAGTAGCGAGGGGATAGGGTTGGCCAACGGTTTGCTATGCAAAAAAATTAATTGCAAAAATTATGTTTTTTTGGATTGTACATCTTTGAATACAGAACACAACAAAGAGAGTAGCGAGAGGGTGGGATGGCTTGGGGTTTGTCGTGCAAAAAATTTAATAGCAATAATTAAGGTTTTCTGTATTTTATAACATGAAAAACACAATACATAAGAGAATAATGAGAGGGTGGCGGTGGTATGTAGTTTGTAGTGTGAAAATTTAATATCAATAACTTGATTTTTTTGCATTGTACAACTTTGAATACACAACAAAAGAGAAAGAGTAGCGAAAAGGTAGTGGCGGTCAAGGGTTTGTAGCGCAAAAATTTTAATAGTAGTAATTAGGGTTTTTGCATTGTAAATCTCAAAATATAGAGTACAAGATAGAGAGTAGCAAGAGGTAGGTGTGGCCTAGGCTTTGTAGAATGAAAATTTTAATAACAATAACTATAGTTTTTTGTATTATGCATCTTAAAATACAGAACTCAAGACTTAGAGTAGCGAGGGGATAGGGTTTGCCAACGATTTGCTGTGCAAAAAATTTAATTGCAAAAATTATATTTTTTGGACTGTACATCTTTGAATACAGAATACAACAAAGAGAGTAGCGAGAGGGTGGGATGGATTGGGGTTTGTCGTGCAAAAAATTTAATAGCAATAATTAAGGTTTCTGTATTTTATCACATGAAAAACACAATACATAAGAGAATAATGAGAGGGTGGGGGTGGTATGTAGTTTGTAGTGTGGAAATTTAATATCAATAACTTGAGTTTTTTGCATTGTACATCTTTGAATACATAACAAAAGAGAGAGAGTAGCGAAAAGGTAGGGGCGGTCAAGCGTTAGTAGCGCAAAAATTTCAGTAGTAGTAACTAGGGTTTTTTAGATTGTAAATCTCAAAATATAGAGTACAAGATAGAGAGTAGCAGGGGGTAGGTGTGGCCTAGGGTTTGTAGAATGAAAATTTTAATAACAATAACTAGTGTTTTTTGTATTATGCATCTTAAAATAGGAACTCAAGAGATAGAGTAGCGAGGGGATAGGGTTGGCCAACGGTTTGCTATGCAGAAAATTAATTATAAAAATTTTAATTTTTTGGATTGTGCATCTTCAAATACAGAACACAACAAAGAGAGTAGCGAGAGGGTGGGATGGCTTGGGGTTCATCGTGCAAAAAATTTAATAGGAACAATTAAGATTTTCTGTATTTTATAACATGAAAAACACAATACATAAGAGAATTAATGAGAGGGTGGGGGTGGTATGTAGTTTGTAGTGTGGAAATTTAATATCAATAACTTGAGTTTTTTGCATTGTACATCTTTGAATACATAACAAAAGAGAGAGTAGCGAAAAGGTAGGGGCAGTCATGCGTTGGGAGCACAAAAATTTCGGTAGAAGTAAATAGTGTTTTTTAGATTGTAAATCTCGAAAAGTAGAGTACAAGATAGAGAGTAGCAGGAGGTAGGTGTGGCCTAGGGTTTGTAGAATGAAAATTTTAATAACAATAACTAGTGTTTTTTGTATTATGCATCTTAAAATAGAGAACTCAAGAGAGTGGGTAGCGAGGGGATAGGGTTGGCCAACGGTTTGCTATGCTAGAAAATTAATTGTAAAAATTTTGATTTTTTAGATTGTGCATCTTTGAATACAGAACACAACAAAGAGAGTAGCGAGAGGGTGGGATGACTTAGGGTTCGTCGTGTAAAAAATTTAATAGCAACAATTAAGATTTTCTGTATTTTATAACATGAAAAACAATACATAAGACAATAATGAGAGGGTGGGGGTGGTATGTAGTTTGTAGTGTGAAAATTTAATATCAATAACTTGATTTTTTTGCATTGTACAACTTTGAATACATAACAAAAGAGAAAGAGAGTAGCGAAAAGGTAGTGGCGGTCAGGGTTTGTGCGCAAAAATTTTAATAGTAATAATTAGGGTTTTTTGCATTGTAAATCTCAAAATATAGAGTACAAGATAGAGAGTAGCAAGAGGGTAGGTGTGGCCTAGGCTTTGTAGAATAAATTTTTTAATACAATAACTATAGTTTTTGTATTATGCATCTTAAAATACAGAACTCAAGACTTAGAGTAGCGAGGGATAGGGTTTGCCAACGATTTGCTGTGCAAAAAATTTAATTGCAAAAATTATATTTTTTGGATTGTACATCTTTGAATACAGAATACAACAAAGAGAGTAGCAAGAGGGTGGGATGGATTGGGGTTTGTCAACAAAAATTTAATAGCAATAATTAAGGTTTCTGTATTTTATAACATGAAAAACACAATACATAAGAGAATAATGAGAGGGTGGGGGTGGTATGTAGTTTGTAGTGTGGAAATTTAATATCAATAACTTGAGTTTTTTGCATTGTACATCTTTGAATACATAACAAAAGAGAGAGAGTAGTGAAAAGTAGGGAGTAGGGCGGATCAAGCGTTTGTAGCGCAAAAATTTCAGTAGTAGTAACTAGGGTTTTTTAGATTTTAAATCTGTAAATGTAGAGAAAGATAGAGAGTAGCAAGCGGTAGGTGTGGCCTAGGGTTTGTAGAATGAAAATTTTAATAACAATAACTAGGATTTCTTGTATTATGCATCTTAAAATAGGGAACTCAAGAGATAGAGTAGCGAGGGGATAGGGTTGGCCAACAGTTTGCTATTAAAAAAATTAATTGCAAAAAATTTGATTTTTTGGATTGTACATCTTTGAATACAGAACACAACAAAGAGAGTAGCATGAGGGTGGGATGGCTTGGGGTTTGTCGTACAAAAATTTAATAGCAATATTTAAGGATTTTCTGTATTTTTACAACATGAAAAACACAATACATAAAGAATAATGAGAGAGTGGTGGGGGTGGTATGTAGTTTGTAGTGTGAAAATTTAATATCAATAACTTGATTTTTTTGCATTGTACATAATTGAATAGCGAAAAGGCAAGTGGGGCCAAGGGTTTGTAGCGCAAAAATTTCAATAGTAGTAATTAGGGTTTTTGGATTGTAAATCTCGAAATATAGAATACAAGATAGAGAGTAGCAAGGGTGTAGGTGTGGCCTAGGGTTTGTAGAATGAAAATTTTAATAACAATAACTAGAGTTTTTTGTATTATGCATCTTAAAATACGGAACTCAAGAAGACTGAGTAGCGAGGGGATAGGGTTGGCCAACGATTTGCTGTGCAAAAAATTTAATTGCAAAAATTATATTTTTTGGAATTTACATCTTTGAAAATAGAACACAACAAAGAGAGTAGCGAGAGGGTGGGATGGCTTGGGTTTGTCGTGCAAAAAATTAATAGCAATAATTAAGGTTTCTGTATTTTATAACATGAAAAAACACAATACATAAGAGAATAATGAGAGGGTGGGGGTGGTATGTAGTTTGTAGTGTGGAAATTTAATATCAATAACTTGAGTTTTTTGCATTGTACATCTTTGAATACATAACAAAAGAGAGAGAGTAGCGAAAAGGTAGGGGCGGTCAAGCGTTAGTAGCGCAAAAATTTCAGTAGTAGTAACTAGGTTTTTTAGATTGTAAATCTCGAAATGTAGAATACAAGATAAAGAGTAGCAAGGGGGTAGGTGTGGCCTAGGGTTTGTAAAATGAAAATTTTAATAACAATAACTAGTGTTTTTTGTATTATGCATCTTAAAATAGGAACTCAAGAGAGAAAGTAGCGAGGGGATAGGGTTGGCCAACGGTTTGCTGTGCAAAAAATTTAATTGCAAAAATTATATTTTTTGGATTGTACATCTTTGAATACAGAACACAACAAAGAGAGTAGCGAGAGGGTGGGATGGCTTGGGGTTTGTCGTGCAAAAAATTAATAGCAATAATTAAGGTTTCTGTATTTTATAACATGAAAAACACAATACATAAGAGAATAATGAGAGGGTGGGGGTGGTATGTAGTTTGTAGTGTGGAAATTTAATATCAATAACTTGAGTTTTTTGCATTGTACATTTTGAATACATAACAAAAGAGAGAAAGTAGCGAAAAGGTAGGGGCGGTCAGGCGTTAGTAGCGCAAAAATTTCAGTAGTAGTAACTAGGGTTTTTTAGATTGTAAATCTCAAAATGTAGAATACAAGATAGAGAGTAGCAAGGGGGTAGGTGTGGCCTAGGGTTTGTAGAATGAAAATTTTAATAACAATAACTAATGTTTTTTGTATTATGCATCTTAAAATAGAGAACTCAAGAGAGAGAGTAGCGAGGGGATAGGGTTGGCCAACGGTTTGCTATGCTAGAAATTATTGAAAAAAAATTTGATTTTTTAGATTGTGCATCTTTGAATACAGAACACAACAAAGAGAGTAGCGAGAGGGTGGGATGGCTTGGGGTTTGTCGTGCAAAAAATTAATAGCAACAATTAAGATTTTCTGTATTTTATAACATGAAAAACAATACATAAGAGAATAATGAGAGGGTGGGGGTGGTATGTAGTTTGTAGTGTAGAAATTTAATATCAATAACTTGAGTTTTTTGCATTGTACATCTTTGAATACATAACAAAAGAGAGAGAGTAGCGAAAAGGTAGGGGCGGTCAAGCGTTAGTAGCACAAAAATTTCAGTAGTAGTAACTAGGGTTTTTTAGATTGTAAATCTCGAAATGTAGAATACAAGATAGAGAGTAGCAAGGGGGTAGGTGTGGCCTAGGGTTTGTAGAATGAAAATTTTAATAACAATAACTAGTGTTTTTTGTATTATGCATCTTAAAATAGAGAACTCAAGAGAGAGAGTAGCGAGGGGATAGGGTTGGCCAACGGTTTGCTATGCAAGAAAATTAATTGTAAAAAATTTTAATTTTTTGGATTGTGCATCTTTAAATACAGAACACAACAAAGAGAGTAGCGAGAGGGTGGGATGGCTTGGGGTTCATCGTGCAAAAAATTTAATAGCAACAATTAAGATTTTCTGTATTTTATAACATGAAAAACACAATACATAAGAGATTAATGAGAGGGTGGGCGTGGTATGTAGTTTGTAGTGTTGAAATTTAATATCAATAACTTGAGTTTTTTGCATTGTACATCTTTGAATACATAACAAAAGAGAGAGAGTAGTGGAAAGGTAGGGGCGGTCAAGCGTTGGGTAGCACAAAAATTTCGGTAGAAGTAAATAGTGTTTTTTAGATTGTAAATCTCGAAAAGTAGAGTACAAGATAGAGAGTAGCAGGAGGTAGGTGTGGCCTAGGCTTTGTAGAATGAAAATTTTAATAACAATAAGTAGTTTTTTTGTATTATGCATCTTAAAATAGAGAACTCAAGAGAGTGGGTAGCGAGGGGATAGGGTTGGCCACGGTTTGCTATGCTAGAAAATTAATTGTAAAAATTTTGATTTTTTAGATTGTGCAACTTTGAATACAGAGCACAACAAAGAGAGTAGCGAGAGGGTGGGATGACTTAGGGTTCATCGTGCAAAAAATTTAATAGCAACAATTAAATTTTCTGTATTTTATAACATGAAAAACAAAATACATAAGACAATAATGAGAGGGTGGCGGTGGTATGTAGTTTGTAGTGTGAAAATTTAATATCAATAACTTGATTTTTTTGCATTGTACATCTTTGAATATATAACAAAAGAGAGAGTAGCGAAAAGTAAGGGCGGTCAAGCGTTAGTAGCGCAATAATTTCAGTAGTAGTAACTAGGGTTTTTTAGATTGTAAATCTCGAAATGTAGAATACAGATAGAGAGTAGCAAGGGGGTAGGTGTGGCCTAGGGTTTGCTGAATGAAAATTTTAATAACAATAACTAGTATTTTTTGTATTATGCATCTTAAAATAGGGAACTCAAGAGATAGAGTAGCGAGGGATAGGGTTGGCCAACGGTTTGCTATGCAAGAAAATTAATTATAAAAATTTTTATTTTTTTGGATTGTGCATCTTCAAATACAGAAACAACAAAGAGAGTAGCGAGAGGGTGGGATGGCTTGGGGTTCATCGTGCAAAAAATTAATAGGAACAATTAAGATTTTCTGTATTTTATAACATGAAAAACACAATACATAAGAGATTAATGAGAGGGTGGGGGTGGTATGTAGTTTGTAGTGTGGAAATTTAATATCAATAACTTGAGTTTTATGCATTGTACATCTTTGAATACATAACAAAAGAGAGAGAGTAGCGAAAAGGTAGGGGCGGTCATGCGTTGGGAGCACAAAAATTTCAGGTAGAAGTAAATAGTGTTTTTTAGATTGTAAATCTCGAAAAGTAGATACAAGATAGAGAGTAGCAGGAGGTAGGTGTGGCCTAGGTTTGTAGAATGAAAATTTTAATAACAATAACTAGTGTTTTTTGTATTATGCATCTTAAAATAGAGAACTCAAGAGAGAGAGTAGCGAGGGATAGGGTTGGCCAACGGTTTGCTATGCTAGAAAATTAATTGTAAAAATTTTGATTTTTTAGATTGTGCAACTTTGAATACAGAACACAACAAAGAGAGTAGCGAGAGGGTGGGATGACTTAGGGTTCATCGTGCAAAAAATTTAATAGCAACAATTAAATTTTCTGTATTTTATAACATGAAAAACAAAATACATAAGACAATAATGAGAGGGTGGCGGTGGTATGTAGTTTGTAGTGTGGAAATTTAATATCAATAACTTGATTTTTTTGCATTGTACATCTTTGAATACATAACAAAAGAGAGAGTAGCGAAAAGGTAGGGGCGGTCAAGCGTTAGTAGCGCAATAATTTCAGTAGTAGTAACTAGGGTTTTTTAGATTGTAAATCTCGAAATGTAGAATACAGGATAGATAGTAGCAAGGGGTAGGTGTGGCCTAGGGTTTGTAGAATGAAAATTTTAATAACAATAACTAGTGTTTTTTGTATTATGCATCTTAAAATAGGAAACTCAAGAGATAGAGTAGAGGGGATAGGGTTGGCCAACGGTTTGCTATGCAAGAAAATTAATTATAAAAATTTTAATTTTTTGGATTGTGCATCTTTAAATACAGAACACAACAAAGAGAGTAGCGAGAGGGTGGGATGGCTTGGGGTTCATCGTGCAAAAAATTTAATAGGAACAATTAAGATTTTCTGTATTTTATAACATGAAAAACACAATATAAGAGATTAATGAGAGGGTGGGGGTGGTATGTAGTTTGTGGTGTGGAAATTTAATATCAATAACTTGAGTTTTATGCATTGTACATCTTTGAATACATAACAAAAGAGAGAGTAGCGAAAAGGTAGGGGCCGTCATGCGTTAGTAGCCCAAAAAATTTCAGTAGAAGTAACTAGTTTTTTTAGATTGTAAATCTCGAAAAGTAGAATACAAGATAGAGAGTAGCAGGGGGTAGGTGTGGCCTAGGTTTGTAGAATGAAAATTTTAATAACAATAACTAGTGTTTTTTGTATTATGCATCTTAAAATAGAGAACTCAAGAGAGAGAGTAGCGAGGGATAGGGTTGGCCAACAGTTTGCCATGGTAGAAAATTAATTGTAAAAAATTTGATTTTTTCGATTGTGCATCTTTGAATACAGAACACAACAAAGAGAATAATGAGAGGTGGGATGATTTGGGGTTCGTCGTTCAAAAAATTTAATAGCAACAATTAAGATTTTCTGTATTTATAACATGAAAAACACAATACATCAGACAATAATGAGAGGGTGGCGGTGGTATGTAGTTTGTAGTGTGGAAATTTAATATCAATAACTTTAGTTTTTTGCATTGTCCATCTTTGAATACATAACAAAGAAGAGAGTAGGGAAAAGTTAGGGCTATTTAGGGTATGGACTTTATAATAATATATAGAGACCTGATACTAGTCAAATTTAGGATTGAGGAATATATTTTTTGGTTTTAGTATATAAAGAATATTATAAGGTTATGGTTTTCAAGTCATATCATACAATTTTGCTCTTTTCCTCTTCCCCATCTTAGAGAGAGGCCTATAAGCATTTTAAATTGATTTGACTATAGAAGACGCATACCTAATTGCTTTTATTGTCATAGATTCAAGTACGCTTCCGATTTAAAATTAAAGTATTTCTTGATAATTTATATACGATTTTGGATTATGATTATTGAATCATATTTATTAAAGTTTAATAAATGGTATTAGGTGACGATGGATTATCAAAAAAATTTTGTTTCTTCTTTTGTGATATATTTACGTTTATTAAAACATGATTGAAAGAAAATTTGAGAATAATTAGTATGAAAATTATGGTTACGGTTACATATTAACAGAATATCGTTTGGGAATTACGATTTCCAATCTTTTGAATGCTTTGCTGATTAATTTTTAAGTGAGATTATTTGTCCCACATTATTCAAGTTGCTGGTCTGTTCAATAAAAAAAAATTGCATTCAGCAAAGTAGACGGCCACACCACAGCCCCAAACCCGATTCTTTCCTCTCCTCCCTTTTGGAAAACCACATCCACCAACAAACCCAACAACAGCAGAACAAAAAAAACAAAAAAGGAGGGAGGGGATAAAGGAACAACAGGGCATCATGCGCGACCATTTGGTTTCGTGGCCGTGCGCCACCCCTTGCCCCACCTTCTTGCCGTTAGCTGCTTCGGTGGCTGGTTGCGGCGGCGACCGCTGGAACAGGGTGCTTCGGTGGCTAAGAAATTCCAGTGGGGCTGGGTACGATGGCGGCGGCTGGAAGCAGCGACTGCTACGACTGGCAGTGGCTGGTCTTTTTTCGGGCTGCTGAAGGTTGGCTAATCACCGGCAATGCTCTGGCTGTTGGCTGCTCCAGTGGATGATGGGTGATGAAAGTGGAGAGGGTGCAGCGGTAATGAGGATGATGGTGAGAAAATCGGGTGGGCCGAAGAAAAATAAAGAAAGAGGAGTGGTTGATGTGTTTTATGTTTAATAGATTAGGATTAATTATAATTACAAGATTAGAGGTTTAGTTATAATTTAAGCCTATTTTTGGAATTAAGCATTATTTTAATTTGGGCTTGATTTATTTGAGTTAATTCAATTCAATTTAAGGACCGTTTTGTTTGGGCTTAAATTATAAAAACTTTTGAATCCAATTTATTTTGGGTTTAATTCAATTATGGATTAAGATTTAAAACCTATTTGATTTTTTGGCTTTAAATTAAAATAAAGATTAAAAATATGTTATTGAGTTCAAACTTATAAAGTTGAATTTTGAGTTTAAGTTTGGGCTTATTGTTTGGGTTATAAAGCGGGTAAGATTTCTTCTAATCCATAAGGAATTGAATTAGATTTGAATTCAAAAATGAGTTTAAATTTAATTCGTACAGGACTCGATCCAATTTCAATAAAATTCCAGTAAAGAAAATTTTAAAGATTTTATCTTATATTTCGAGATAAATTGAAATAATACGTCACCAAAGTGACCTCTATTATTAAATTTATTTTTGAAATATTAGATATCAAGTAAAAAGATTTCATTATGTCTATATCTTTGTGGATAATAATCAGTCCAAAGGAAGATTATTATTTGGCTAGATCATAGACATGAGAGATAAATTTGGGATTATATTTGTTCCTACTTGTCTGATATTTCAAAATAAATTGATTGAAACAATACGTTGGCAAAGTAACCTCTATTTTGTAGATTTATTTATTTTGGGATATTAAGATGTGTATATTTGTTATTTATGCGAATAATGATCGGCTCAAAGGAAGATTATTGTTTGGTCAAATAACATATATACCTATGACAATAAGTACGTGATGATTATTAGGTTTTCCATATGAGCAATAATCGGCCCAAAAGAAGGTTATTGTTTGACATGAGTAATTGTCAGTATTTGACTATTACATTGAGAGTACCACTTACAGTTGATGTTTTTGTCCAAAAACTAAACATCAATATTGTGCTAAGTATCTCATAGTGAGGCCCACTATTATTTAATTATGTTATGCATAAATATGGATTATTTTTTTATAATGACATGAATATTGATTATGAGCATGTTATTTAATTTTTCAAAAATTTAAAAGAGAACATTGTGATTGTTCTCATGTGCATGGATCTTGATCTTGCACTTTAGATAGAACGATTTCCTATGCTCACTAATGAAGGTTCCCTAAGGTTAAAGAGACTTTGAAAAGTGGGGTTGTTCTAACTGTATGAATCTTATGATCATAAAATATATAAGTCTGGAAATATTTAGGGATACTATGTCTGAGAAGAATAGTGTTAAAAAATTTGTTAAAGATATTGATTGAAACAAATACATTTTTTGGCTAATCTTGTTTCAATAAGGTATAAAAGAAAATGAAACATAAGGAAGCACATTATGAAAATGTCTAACATCGCTTCCAAATTAAAGGCACTAAAGTTAGAGTTGTTTGAGGACTTGTTCATGCATATGGTTTCATTTCTCTTCCTACATAATATGGTCAATTTAAAGTGAGTGACAACACCCTAAATGACAAATGAACTCTTAATGAGTTCATAACTTATTGTGCAAGAAGAAGAAAGGTTTAAGCGAGAAAAGACTAAAAGTGCTCACTTAGCAACTACCCACTCAGAATAAAATAAAGTAGGTTACAATTGGGACACCATAACAAAAATGACAAAAGAAATAGAATTAGGAATTTACCTATTACTTCTGCAAGAAGCGTGAACACATAAAGAAAAAATGTCCCAAATATGCTAATATGCTTCTCAGTTTAGTTCATTTTTGAAGTTAGTTTAGTTTTTTGCAGCTAGATAACTTGGTGGGCAGATTTTTGTTCCACTATTCACATAAGTGTGTCTATATAGGGTTGTCTATTGAGCTAACAACTAATGATGCTGAAAGATGCATCTATGTGGGCTTTAGCAAAATAGTTAAAGTTGAGGCTATACGGATTTTTTTAGGATATTATCAATGGTCGGTTATTTTTTGAATTTGAAAGAGGCATACAATATCATCATTTAGATTGAGTATGATTTCTATTTTCACTTTGGACAAATTTAGTTATTCTTATTCATTTGAAAATAACAAATTTAGTCTCTTTCAAGATTCAAATCTTATTGGCACTAGTTCTTTATCATTAATGACAACCTATATTTTAGATAAAACTGCCTCGTATAATGACACATTGTATATCAGTTCATATGGTACAAAACATACAAAATATAATGCTTAATGATATGGTAAGAAGTATGATTAGTTATTCTTCTTTGCTGAAAAAAAATCTTGAGAGAAGCACTAAAGACTGCAACTTATATTATTAACAAGTTTCCAATCAAAGCGGTAACTAAAACTCCTTATGGAATACGAATATGCAATATAGTTGGGGTTGTCCAACTAAGGTAAGGCCTTAAAAGCCAAATGAAAGAAAACTGAACTCTAGATATTTAAGTTGTCACTTTGTTGAGCACTCTAAATGTTCAAGGGATTACAAATTTTATGATCCCTTAACTAGGTTATTTTCATACGGGAAATGTGGTTTCTCTTGAGAAAGTTGAGTTTGGGAAGGAGATAAGGTTAAAGACATTGTCATTGAAGAGGAATTCATTTCTCTTCCTACTGTTAATATTGACAATGTTTAGACTTCCATTCTTGATATTATTCAAGATACAAATTCGGACTATCAAGACAATATTGAGGAGTTCTCTCTTCATAATAAAGAAAATTATTTTTTTTAAAGAGCAAACTCAATAATTTCAAGAGGAAATGTAATTAAGAAATCCACTTGAAAAAGGAGAACAACGATTCTAGTTATTATATCGTCTTTCTCCATGAATATGAGGTTGATATAGGAGTAATGAAAAATGATTCAATCAACTTTCATGAAACCAATAAAATTTTATTTCTCAAAAGTAGATTGATGCCATGAAAGATAAGATGAAATCCATAAAAGATAATGACATTTGAGATCTCATCAAATTACCTAAAGGTGTAAATTACATTGATTGTAAATGGATATTTAATGCCAATAAGGATTAAAACAAAGGCAATGTTGAGAGATATAAGGTATGTCTAGTCGTCAAGTATTTCACTCAAAAGGAATACATTGATTATAAAGAGACTTTCCTTTCAGTTTAATTGAAAGATTCTTTAGAATCATTTTGGCAGTTGTAGCTTATTTTGATTTGGAACTGGCTTCCTGTTAACGGTATTATAAATTTCATCAAGTCATTACCTCATTTAGGTTTGAGGTAAATACGATTGATGATTGTGTATACCACAAGTTTAGAGGGAGTAAATACATCTTTTTAATGTTATATGTCGATGATATATTATTAGCCAGTAGCAATATAGGCTTATTGTATGAAACCAAGAGATTTCTGACTAAGAACTTTGAGATGAAAGATTTTGGGGACGTTTCTTTTGTCTTAGGGATACAGATACATTGAGATCGCTCTCGAGCTATCTTTGGGTTATCATAAAAGAGTTATATCAAAAGAGTTCTCAGTAGATTTGGCATGAAAGATTACACACATGAAGATACTCCTATTGCTAAGGGAGACAAGTTTAGTGTCAATCAGTACCCCAAAAATGAGTTTAAAGTAAAAGAAATATAAAAAATTCCTTATGCGTCAGCTGTAGGAAGCCTTATATATGCTAAAGTATATACACATCTAGATATAGCATGCATAGTAGGAATATTAGACAGATATTTAAATAACCTTGGAATGAATAATTGAGAAGCAGCCAAAAGGATTATACGGTGTTTATACAGAATAAAAGATTATATGCTCACTTATCGAAAATCAGATCTTCAGGAAATCATTCGGTATGCTGATTTCGATTTTATTAGATGTTTATGCAGTCAGAGATCCACTTTGGGCTATAGTTAATTGCTAGTTGGAAGAGCTATTTCTAGAAAAAGTTCTAAGCAGACACTCAACTTCTTCCACTATGGTAATTGAATTCATAACTTGTTACGAGGTATTTAATCCTAGGATATGGCTGCATAACTTTGCCGCTAGGCTACATATTAAGAATGGTATTAGAATACCACTAAAGATATATTGTGACAATAAATCGGCCTTACCATATTCCATTAACAACAAAAGCTTTTTGAAGTTGAGGCACATAGATATCAAGTTTCTTATTGTTAAAGAAAGAATTCAGAGTTGTCAAGTGTTTGTAGAACATATTGGGACAAACTCCATGGTTCACCAAGGGTTTACCACCTAAGGTGTTTCTTGAGCACATTGCTCATAAGGTATTGTATTCTTTGATATGTGCATTTCAGTGAAAGTTTATAATTTTGATGTTCTTTTGGTTTAAACACAATTTATATTTATTATCTGTAGAATAAAGAAGATAGTTTATTTTCTTACTTTGAATTATTTGCAATTTAGCATGATCTCATAAAGAATAAAGGACCAGTTGGAAATAGGCATGCTTGAGATTACATTGCATGTAATTTCCATGCTATACATCCATACTCGATCTATGTCATTGAATATGTTAGTGTGGTGACCATTAATGGGTCTAATTATGAATAAATGTAACGAAGGTTTCTTTAATCCCATATTGATATAGAAGACGGACCAGATTGTAACTCTGGAGATATTTCAAAGATAGATAGCATTTTGTGCGCACTCAAGATTTATAATATAATTATTTACAGTATCAAATGTAGTCCAAGTGGGAAATTATTGGAATTAATTTCTTAAAATGGACTTACATAATTAAACAACAATTATATTATAAGTTATCTAATTTGATATAGTCAAATAAGTGATCTACCAATGAGACTCTAGTAATATTTTTAGGGTATGAATTTTGTAATGTATAAAAACCTAATACTAGTCAAATTTAGGATTGATGAGATTTTTTTTGACCTATTATATAAAGAACATCATGTGTTATGGTTCCTAAGTCATATCGTACAATTTTACTCTTCTCCTCTTCTCCATCTTAAAGTAAGATTTATTGAGTATTTTAAGTTGATTTAACTATAGAAGACGCATACCCAATTACTTTTATTGTTATAGATTCAGATACACTTTCAATTTAAAATTAAAATATTTTTTAATAATTTACATTACGATTTTGAATTATGATTATTGAATCATGTTAATTAAAATCTAACACAAACCACCTCCACGCTCTGCACAAGATTGCCACAATTCACCTCTATTCTTAAGGACAAATTGGCAGCTTGGTTTTCTTACACCTCAACGACATGGCCCTTTTTTATTTGCCAAGCAAATTTAATGCTTCACAATTAAGTAAACTCAAGCAAACATCATTTGAGATTCAGCAACTTCCCATCACTTACGGGGCCATCTAATTTCCTTTTATATATAAAAATGCATCATTTTCATTGCCTGAACTAATAGAAAAATTACATGGAACAAAATCAGACGTTCACATATTGATTTGACTTTTAGAAAATATATCAGTTCAATGTTAACACAAATATAAAAACGTCAACTATACAAATGAGCAACCAATATATTCTTATAAAAATTTATCTAAAAAGAATTGAATAGCACTACTTAGAAAAAGAATTAGAAAAGTTATTTTTAGTCGTTGAAATATGTAAACAATCCGTGTAAATATACATGTGTGCGTGCGCGCGCGCGTGTGTGTGGATATATATACCTTTTTGAATTGGTATTCAACCTTTTTCTTAATATGCATATTTATGAAACTTCTATTTCTCTTTTTTTGTGTTATATTATGTCTCTTTGCAAAATTTCACGAAAGTTCCCAATCCAACTTGTCCGTGATTCCATGATTGAAGCTTATTATTTTCTTTTAGATTACAGAAGTAGTGATTTTTATTATTTAAAATTTCTCACCATTTTAGCTAGTTATTTCACTATCGTATGCCATTTAAATAAGCTTTTTACGTTTTCAGTTTCTAACTTTCTATTTTATTTTTTCATAACAAAATTTATTCTTGGTGCACTTGAAATTTAGAAGCAAGCTAATACTATGCCACAGACAATTCAAATGTGAATTTTCAGATATGAATTTCAATCCAATCATTGGACTTTCTACTTAAGTATTTTCTTTAATTAGTTATTTCTACGTCTCGCTCTAAATTTATTTTTTTCCATTCTTGAAAGCCAAAAAAAAAAAAAAGAGAAAAGAAAAAGAAACAAGAACCCAAAAATAAACATGTATATGTTATGGATAGTTATATCTACATATGTGAACGTATATAATAATAAATAACCCTACTTAATGCATACATGTATGATGTATGTATACATACATATATATATATAATACATACATGTATGATGTATGTATATATATATACATACATATATATGTATATATATATACACACATTTGTGTCCATATTTCACATTATTTTTTTGTTTATGAAGTAAAATATTTTTTGGTCTATACAATTTTTTATATTACGCAACTAATCATTTGTTTTTTTTTTTCTCTGTAAAAAAATTTAAAGGATGCTTCATTAAGTGGAGAAAAAAATATTATATGAATTTAGATGGGATAATTTTAAATTTTAAAAATATTTTTTTATTTTCTGATCTAATTTTTCAACCATATCCTTTTTACACTAAAAACTTAGATGTGAGAAATATTACATTTGGATAATCTGCAGTTCAACTCAAGAATTATAATACAATTTATTTTCACAAATATTTTTTTTTTCAGTGAACATACGAGACAACAACCGTTTATTACCTAATTATTTATCTCATACCTTGTAGATTCATCTGTACTCATATGAAGCACATTTCAAGTAGAATAATAAGCATCCCAATCCTTGTCACAATTCACAACAACGCAAGAAAACTCAATAATTGAGAAGAAAACTAACTAGATAGAATTATTAGCATGAAAATTG
>JAGSPU010001505.1:0-24605 GCA_019321725.1 Paulownia fortunei
TTGCCTAAATCCATCATGTGTAGATCAAAATATATGCAAGAAATCACTTAAACTTTATAAGTCTTTGATGAGCTTGCAGTAAATTCAAAATAAGCATATTTCCAAACTTATATAGTTTTCGTATTTTGGGCGTAACTCCATGTACAAAAGCCCTATGAACCTGAATCTTATAGAACTACAACTTTTATGTCGGAAGATCAACTTAATTCAGTTTTGATTAAAGCTAAAAATTTATTCTGGTGTGTACATTGGAATAGGTCTATCTATGCTAACATATCTCCTTTAATTAAACATAAATATTTCCCTAATGGTTGGAATTAGGTGATTCAAGTTGAAAAATAAAGATGTTACACAACTTTCATGTTGATCACTTTTCTAAAATAAACTAATTTCATGAAGAAAAATGTGTGATAAAATTCGGATCTAAAAAGGACATATGAATTTAGAGAATATTTGAAGTAAATTTGGAGTGCATTTAGAGTGAATTTGGAGATGCCAATTTAGACACTCTTCTACCCTAAATAGGGGCTATTAGATGTTATTGAACACACATAAAAAACCTTAGAAGGGTGAAGAAAATTTCATTGTTGTCTTTCCTTAGGCTAAGTTTTATAGTAGTAATGTAAGTTTTCTAGTAGTTATAGAAATGTATTCTCTGTTTTTTCTTATATTTTTAGTTTTTTATACTTTCATTATGTATTTATAAATTTATTTTAACTGAGGAGAAATGATGAACTTATAGATAGAGAAAGAGAAATAGTTATAAAGGTGCATAATATTAAGTTGTGTTGTATTATTGTTTTAATTTTTGATTGAAACCCTCCTTATTTTATGGTGATTCTTGATTTATGTATCACCAGTAGCACAATAAATACTTGGGCTCATTTAACTTATCGTGTTGTTCTACTCCACTGACTGCTAATGTGAAACTTTGATTTGTTGTAGATAAACGTGTGCATAAATTCTTGATCCCATAAATAAGTATTGGCCTTAAAACCTTTCTTGTTTTGTGGTGATTTTTTATTTATGTATCTCTATTGGCACAACAAATACTTAGATTCATTTAACTTGTTGTACAGTTCTACTCTATCGATTGCTAATGTGAAATCTTGATTTGTTGTAGACAAATGTGTACATAAATACTTGATAACATAAACAAGTATTGGTGCAAACAGTAAGACAATATTATGATTACGTTAATCTATGAGCTATTTGATAACATCTTCTAATTGGAACCTTCATTATGTATACATTCTAATAGTGGCATAATCATTCCTCTATCCAAAACTCAATAGCGGATCTCTAATCCTTAATACTTTTATTACTTTGATTTCTTAGTTATAGTATATATTTTTTTTATATTCTAAACCACATAAAGCCCTTTTTTTAAAAAATATAATCTTGAAAACTTCAAACAACTTCTCTGTGGATCGACCTCAGACTCCCAAAAAATTTATTATTTGACACAATCTGCACTTAGGTTTGCAACATTAAAGTTGTAGCATGGGCTCCTTGGTGAGAGATTCACTACAATCCAACAATTGGTTGCCTCAAACCTTGCACTCAAATTAGAGAATCAGAAAAAGGGTAACTATTATATCATCACTATATTTATATTTTGTTTATTTAATTGTTAGTAACATTGATCGTCAGAATCGCTGTGGAACTATGGCTAATGCAATTAATTGCATCTTTTATTAAAAACATTTAATTTCCGCTATGTTTACCCCCTAAGTTATAGCGAACCTAACACATATAGCAGCTTTCCAAGTCTAACTTGGAAACTAAAAGGCAAGTCTTTCATCCTCTTTCTAAGTCCTACTTGGATAAGTATGGTAAGTATTTAATTCCAAATTAAAGACATAAGATAAGTATTTGATTCCATGTCAAAGACTTATAGAAAGTCTTTAATTAAAATCGAAGACTAAATTTCCTAGTTAATCTTGGAATTTAATACTAAATTCCTTATGTGCTTCCTACAAGCCTACCTAATGGGCCTTGCTCCAAATTAATTGGGCCTAATTTAATTGATTCAATTAATTAAATTATTTCATCCATTGAATTGTAGGCTCACGATATCTCTTGGATTATTTACTTAGATTAGAAATGAGCTTCTCCGGGTTAGTGTATGACCTCTTAGGTTTACCTATATGCTAGCAGTGGGCTCACAACTCTTGTGACTTAGTTGAATAATTAATACTTTAATTATTCATAATTAATTAGTTAAATTAATTAATATTCTTGGTATTAAGCCATTAATTCCAGAGAACCTCACAAATCATGATTAGCACCTAACAACACACCATGAAGACCTAGACATATGTGAAGGTGGCAAACCCTTCTAATTACGAATACCATGCAAGTTCGGTCCTTACGTTAACTAATCTCTCGATTGAGTCTAAAACATGGATTATTAGTCAAAACCCCAATAGTTCAATACTATGAAGTCATTCTTAGTATCTTAATTTGTTGATGCTAATTAGGAAGCCCATTTCCTAATTACTCATCCCAACCATGGTCATGGACTTCAGAATTAAGTATAGTGATATCATAGGAGATTCACCTATTCTTCTAGATAGATAATGTATCCTTTCTTGGCCACTATTTAATTTTCATAAACAAAGATGATGCACCAAAAATACCCATTTTGCGATCGACTTGCAACCAGAGGATAAATTAAAGTGCATCATATCGTGTATGAGATTACAATGGCGCCATAAGTCAAATGACTATATCATGCACTATCATAAAGATGGAAACTTTCCACTCAACAACTATATTTCCTTGAGAACTTCTGGTAGAGTAGTTTAGTGTACTTATTTTCCAACAAGCACCCGCATACTTGCACTAGTGACATAACACCAATGTCTATGAAATGAGGCACCCTCCTTGCCAGTCTGCTCATATACACAAGTCTTGATGGGCTAGTTGATGTCCCATATCAAGAAGTCATCCATTTAGAACTATTTTAAGATCATGACCATAGAGGTATATTCTATGATCGCCATCCTATATGGACCATGCCTGTAGTTTTGTGTGATTTAGGGACTTCATCTAATTCAAATAACATAAATTTAAAATGAAGATTTTCTTTTCATTAATGCTTAATAAAAAAAGATAGTTTATTATAAGAAAATATTAGCGGCCACTAATTAGCTCATCTGGTATTATTCTAATAATCTTGTACTTTCCTTAGAGCTAATTGCCTATGTATATAGGCCTATCTTCTCAAAATATCCTTTAAACACTCGTTGAGCTAGGGGTTTGGTCAATAGGTCTGCTATATTTTTTGCTGAGACAACTTTATCCACTTTGATGTCGCATCTACCAATGATCTCTCAAATCAAATAATATCGCCTCATGATGTGTGCTTGGATCTTTGCTTACGCAATTACCTTGTTGTTGTCACAATACAAGGGTATTGGAACAACAACCACCGAAACAACACCCAACACTTGGATGAAGTTCTACATCCAAACAACTTTTTTTGTAGCATTAGATACTGTAATGTATTCAACCTCTGTGGTAGAATTCACAGTCGTATCTTGCTTAGAACTCATCCAGCTGAATGCATCACTGTTCAAGGTGAACAAATATCTGAAAATTAACTTGGAATCATCTATATCAGACTAGAAGCAAGAATCAATGTAACACTCTAGCTTTAGCTCTCCATTGTCATAAATCAAGAACACATCCTTAGTTCTTCCCAGTACTTCAGGATATTTTTTATAGCGATCCAGTGCTACTCCTAGGTTTAGACTAATATCTTCTCATGATACTTAGAGCATACGTGATATTAGGAATATCATTACATACATAATGCTTCATATGGCGAATGCATAAGCTATGTGAATCATCTTTTCTCTTTTCTCTAGAGTCTTTAGGGACTTAGGCTTTGAAAGATAAATGTCATGACTCATTTAAAGGTATCCCCTTTTGGATTCTTCCATGCTTAACCTCTTTAGCACTTTATCTATATATATAGATTAGGATAGTTCGAACAACCTTCTAGATCTATCTCTATAGATCTTGATCCTTAATACAAAGGATGTTTCTCCCAAATCTTTCATGGAGAACTGTGTAGATAACCAAGCTTTTGTTTATTATAACATCCCTACATTATTTCTAATGACTAAGATATCATCAATGTATAAGACCAAAAAAGTCATTGCACTCCTACTAACCTTCTTGTACACACATGACTCATCTGAATTATTAAGAAAACCAAACAATTTGATTTGAGTTGCTCTTTTTTTTATTTTTGTGGTTTATCTATTAATTTGCTAATAAGGATAAAAATTAAAATAACAGCCTATACTTTTGGAAAAAGTAAGGACATTTTGCATTTTTTAACCCTTTACATATATTACACAATAACAATGATTGTAAAAATTAGAATATGCCCACAACACAACCCAGTATGTCGTCATCCACGTACACTGATCCTTGAAACCCCAACGACTTCCCCAGTAATGTAATACCCAAGCCTCACACTACTCACTTGACCAATATGATTCATGCACTACATGCTAATTTGTATTAACATCTACATCGCATCTTTTATAGCATTCCTAATCATTATGCCTCCAATGCTATCACTTGATGTTAATAGTTGAGATCCTACAACCTAATTAAGTAATCCTATATTTAGATAAGATAAAGAATATATTTATCAATATAGTGGTTATTCATAGATTATATGTTATAATTTTAGAAGTGTTAAAGGTGTCACTAGTAATCTTGTATGATTCAATTCAAATTGATTGGGGTGTTTTAAAGGTATACCTCCATAGATTAACATACTTGGGATATTGGACATGATATAATATGATTTAAGTATTATATTACAAGGTTCATATGTGCATGTGATTTTAAAAAATAAAAAGTAGACAATCATTTAAGAATCGGGTGTCAATCGGTTTAGAGACCAAATGAACGGTTAAGAAATTAGGGCAAACATTTATTATCCAATCATATGGAAATTAAAATAGGTTGTAAATAGATAAATAAGTAATGAGAAACACTAGATTAGGGTTGTATAAGGTGTGAGAAATATCATATTTGAACTACAACTTGACATCTCAACCTTGCCACCTTCCACCTCAACCTTTCTTCATTTCTATCCTTGAGCCACTACCAAAAACTATTTTCTGAGCTATTTCACTCCCAAAACATTCATATTGAATGTTATAAATTCCTCTCAAGTAATTCCAAGTAAAGAAAAAAGTGAAGGAAGCAAAGGGAAGTAAGGAGGAGCAAGTTAAATATAAAATTTATGCATATGTGAGCTTTAATTCATGTTTTTGAATTAAGTTCTTGAATTGTTTGAGGGTTTATGATTTTTTAAACCTTATATTATTGATTATAATCATGTTAGGATGTTATTTGTGGTGTTTTAGTTCACAAAAGAAGGATTTTTAGTTGCAAAATCACAAAAGAAGGATTTTATAGCTGATTTTTGATATTTATGATTCATATATGTACAATAACTTGATTAAAACATGTGTATTTCACCATATATATGTTTATATATGATTCTAGGTGATTTATGTAAGTTTAGAGAGTTTATAAATAGTAATAAAATGTGATAATTAAAGAGGTGCTCAAAACTGTCTTCTTTGAAATTCAGATTCTGTTCTATGTGAATGCTGCTGGTTTTACATCAATAAATCCATTAGTTTTGGTAGTACTTTGACCTGGTTGTCTCTTTATACGTATTATCTAAGTATGGTGAGAATGTACTTAAGGGTGCCAAAACCATTAATGTCATGAAGTGTGCAAAACTATCATGGTAGGAAAATAATCTGTTTCAGTATGTTGTGAAGAGAGCTGAATTTGGGAAGCTATATCAATGATTTTTAGCAATTATATGATATGATTGCATTTATATACATGTTATCTATGTGTGGTAAAAATTTGGGAGTGATTGGATATGTTTAGAGATGTCAAAATTATCATGCAATTAAATTGAACAGCAAGTAAATATGAAAATGTGAATCTGTCCCATTTGATATTAAATTTGACTGAGAGTCTTATGATTCTTGAAACATGTTGAGAGCGAGATGACTTGCATTTCATATTGAACATACCATTCATGAGCATTTACATGTGCATGCACGACATATGAATACAGTTAAGGTTTTTGCATGCACGATATGATTTGAGACATAGTTTTTAAAAAGAAAAATATTTTGATTGGCCACTACTACTGTATCTAGGTATGCGAGGCGTGCTTATATGATATTTTGGGGTGCCAAGAGTGTTACTTCTTAGAGGATTGCAGGGGTTGACAAGGGGTGTGCCTCTGGTGGTCATGAGAGGGTAGACCACTTAACTATACCCTTATTGATGCCGTCAGTAGGAAGACTTCTAGAGGATCATAGGGGAAGAGAGGGGATGGACCTCTGGTGATCCCAGGAGATGGCCCTTGGTTTGAGTCCATTTGTTTATGGCTATGTGATTATTGATGTTATTCATAGCTTTATCTAGTGCATAGTAGGTGGGCCAAGGGCCCAATAAATGAAGTGACTTTTAATAAAAACACTTTGATTTATGAGTACTCAATTTGACACATTTATAGCATTATATCTTAGAGTTGAGTTGCATGAGATTTTATATCATACTCTTGTCATGCATGATTTTTACTTATTGAGCATTAGCTCATGTAGTTCATGCATTATAGGTGAACATGGTGAGACTTGAGACCTCTAGTTTACTGGCTGGTAGTGGAGCTCCTACAAGCTTTCAAAAATCAATGTACTTGGATGATGACCTGTTGGGCTATTTTGTGGGCTGTGTTTTTTATTCTACAGTTATTGTATTATATTAGTGACTTTATCCTATATATCACTTTCAAAACTCCTTTGTGATAGAGAGTTTGGGTTTGTGATGGTTTTGATAGACTTGGTTAATGTTTAATAGCTACCTATGTATATACAGTATTACAGGATATAAAAGTACTTTACTTTTATCAATGTTTTATTGAACTGAGTAAAAAAAAAATTATACACATGCATACGTGCACAAATTATATTGTACATGTTGTTTATATATATATATTTATATATATTATTGGGAGGTTGTGACAAAGAGTGGTATTAGAGCCCAAGTCTTGATTCTGTAGACTGTCCATGTACATGATCTTAAAACTTGGGGAGCACAGCCAAGCGAGTAAGTTTTATTTTATGTTATATTACATTATATATTTCATGAATTATATTGGTCATTTATTAGAAATAAAATGGTATTGCGGTTATGGTGAGAACAAGGGGTGAAAGTAGTAGTGGATCCAGAACCCCAAGAGAGCAGACACCTATTCTGAATAATGATCGTGATGTTATCATCAATCGACTTACAGAGCTTGTTGAACAACAATCAGAATAAATTCAACAACTTATCCAACAGAGGGATATGGGTGGACAACTAAGGGCTGAAATGGTTCAACCATAACCCCAAGTAGAACAGGTGGAGATAATTGGGGAAAGATTCAGAAAACTGAACCCATTGGTGTTTGAAGATGCACTAGATCCTACAACTGCTGAGGATTGGTTGAGAACTCTTGAAAATAAGTTTCACTACAGTAGAGTTTCAGAAGAAGAAAAAATGATGTGTGCATCCTTTATGCTTCAAGGCAGTGCTGGACATTGGTGGGATACAATGAGAAGCATCGAAGATATCACTGTTATGATTTGGGATAGATTCAAAGATTTATTTTAAAATATACTTCACAACTCCAGTTCGTGCAATGAAAATGAATGAATTTATACAGCTATGACAAGGAACTATGACAGTTGGAGAATACATTCGTAAGTTTGAACAACTATCCAGATTTGCCACACATATGGTTAATACTGATGCATTGAAAGTTGAAAGGTTTCTTGAAGGCTTGAGACCAAAGCTATATAGAGATGTGAATATGGCAGGAATCCAAGGAGTGACATGCTCATAAGTTGCAGAGAGAGCTTAGTGGCAGAATAAGCTGAACTTGGAATTTCTCGTGCTCAGGATATTCGACGCCAATTTAAGCCAGGACAGGGGCAACGATGGGTTAGAAATGAAAAGAAGAGACCATTTCAAATACAGAATCAAAAATCTAAATTCCAACCTAGACAAAGGCAACAACAGTAGGATCAAAGTAAGCGTATAAAGATTGATCAAGGTAAGACACCGATGTCGCAACCTGCTTATCCTAAATATGGTGGTCACCACAGTGGAGTCTGCCCGATGGAGACTAGAACCTGCTTTGTGTGTGGGAAGGCTGGATATATTGCTAGAGCATGTCTAGATAATCCAAATCTAATAGGACAAAGAAAAGTGCCAGTTAGAGTATTTACCATCACTAGATCAGATATTGAGGTGAAGCCATCAGTGGTAATAGGTAAATTCTTTATCTTTGTTACTCCAGTATTTATATTGTTTGATTCTGGAGCTACACACTTATTTATATCCACTGAGTATGTGAAGAGGCTAGGTAGAGTACCTGATAGTGTTGAGGTCAGTTACAATGTGATAATCCCTTCTGGAGATTCAAAACAAACTAACCATGTTTTAAGAGATTGTGTTGTTCCATTGAAAATAGAGAACTCTATGCTGATTTAATTGTATTGGCCTTGAATGACTATGATATGATTTTGGATATGGATTGGTTGTCAAAGTATCGGGCTACAATAGATTGTCTGAGAAAGACAATAACTTTTCAACCTCCTGGTGAGGAACCGTTCACCTTTATTGGAATCGTACAAAGTTTCAAATTCCCAATTATATCAACATTAAGAGCGTAAAGATTATTAGATAGTGGTTGTGAAGGATATTTGGCGAGTGTTATGAGCATTGAAGAACAACACCATCCTATCCTTAGTGAAGTGCAGTTGTTCTCAAATATCCATAAGTATTTTTAGATGATGTTCCTGGATTACCACCAGACTGTGAGCTAGAGTTTGTCATTGAACTAAATCTAGGAACACATCCAATATCTAAAGCTCCATACCGAATGGCACCAGTTGAGTTGAAAGAATAAAATTTCTTGATAGATTTGTTATTGTGTTTATTGATGATATCCTGATTTACTCTAGCACAAAAGAAGAACATAGTGAACATCTAAGAATGGTTTTAGAGGTTTTGAAAGAGAAACAACTATATGCTAAATTTAAGAAATATGAATTTTGGATTGATCGAGTGGTATTTCTGGGACATATAATATCAGGAGTAGGAATATCTGTAGATCCAAGTAAAGTAGAAGCTATTAATAGTTGGTTACAACCTACTAATCCTTTAGAAGTATGAAGTTTTCTGGGTTTAGCTGGATATTACCATAGATTTGTGGAAGGATTCTCCAAGATAGCTTCTCCTTTGACACAATTAACTAGAAAATGTGTGACATTTAAATGGACGGATGCTTGTGAGAAAAGTTTTCAGGAATTGAAGAAGAGGTTAACTTTAGCTCCTATTCTTTCTATTCCATCAGGTACTGGAGGCTTTGTGGTTTATAGTAATGCTTCAAAAAATAGGCTGGGATGTGTATTAATGCAAAATGGTAAAGTAATTGCATATGCATCCAGACAACTTAAACAGTATGAGAAGAATTATCCCACACATGATTTAGAGCTTGTTGCGGTGGTGTTTGCACTTAAGATATGGAGACATTATTTGTATGGTGAACGATGTGAGATATATACTGATCACAAGAGCTTGAAATATTTCTTCACCCAAAAAGAGTTAAATATGCGATAATAAATATGGTTGGAGTTAGTAAAAGATTATGATTGTGTTATCAACTATCATCCTGGTAAGGCTAATGTTGTGGCTGATGCATTCAGTAGGAAATCAACACAGAATACTACAGTTTTAGCTTTAACTCAGAAACCAGAGTTAATTAAACTACATAAAATAGATGTAGAAATTATACAACAGGGATCAGTAGAGGCCAAATTTGCAGCTTTGACACTCCAACTGACTTTGATTGATAGAATTCAACAAGGACAACAAATTGATGAATATGTTACTAAAATGATGAAAGATATGGCTTTGGAAAAGTTTTCTGATTTTCAGATGTTAGAGAATGGTATCTTGTGGTTTCGAAAAAGTTTATATGTGCCTAATGTAGACAACATTCGGGAACATATTTTGACAGAGGCACATTCAACACCATATTCAGTGCATCCAAGAGCTACTAAAATGTATAGAGATTTGATAACGCATTACTGGTGGCCAGGTGTGAAAAGAGATGTTGCTCAATTTGTAGAACAATGTTTGATATGTCAACAAATAAAGGCAGAATATCAAAGACCAGTAGGAACCTTGCAACCTTTATTTATTCAAGAGTGGAAATGGGAAAGAGTTACAATAGATTTCGTGTTGGGATTATCTAAAATAATTAAGTCACGATGCTATTTGGGTTATCATTGACAAGCTAACTAAATCTACTCACTTTCTTCCAATATGTTCCACTTATTCCATGGATCGTTATACACAGATATATATACAGGAAGTGATCAGACTTCATAGGGTACCACTATCTATTATTTCTGATAGAGATTCAAGGTTTTTGTCTATGTTCTGAAAGAGTTTACACAAGGCATTGGGAACACAATTATCTTTCAACACTGCATATCATCCTCAGACTGATGGACAATCAAAGCGAACAATACAAACATTGAAAGATATGCTTAGAGCTTGTATATTAGATTTTCATGGCCAATGGAGCAAATTTTTACCTTTAGTGGAATTCTCTTATAATAACAGTTATCAGTCCACTATTGGAATGGCCCCTTATGAAGCATTATATGGTAGAAAATGTAGATATCTAGTTCATTGGGATGAAGTTGGTAAAAAGAAGCTTTTGGGCCCAAATATGATTCGAGAAATGATAGAAGCTGTGGCACAAATTCGTCTAACGAATGCAAACTACCTAGAGCCGATAGAAAAGTTATGCTGATCAAAGAAGAAGAATGTTAGAATTTGCAGTAGGAGATCAGGTATTTCTAAAGGTATCTCCAATGAAGGGGATTATGCGGTTTGGAATGAAAGGAAAGTTATGTCCTAGATATATTGGTCCATTTCATATTATTGAACGAATTGAGGATGTTGCTTACAAACTCGACCTACCTCGATCAATGCCTCAAGTGCACAATGTATTTCATATATCTATGTTGAGGAAATATATTGCGAATCCATCTCATATTTTGAAGAATGAACCTATAAAGCTGAAAGAAGATTTGAGTTACTAAGAAAGACCTGTAGAGATTCTTTTACGAGAAGTAAAACAACTTAGAAATAAAACAATCCCATTGGTTAAAGTATTATGGAGAAATCAATCAATAGAAGAAGCTACTTGGGAAAGGGAAGATGATATGAAAGTTAAGTATCCAAAACTCTTTCGGTAAGTAAATTTTGAGGATGAAATTTTAATAAGGAGGGGAAGATGTAATACCTAAGCCTGACACTACTCACTTGACCAATATGATTCATGCACTACATGCTACTTCTATGCTAATTTGCATTAACATCTACATCGCATCTTTTATAGTATTCTTAATCATTATGCCTCCAATGCTATTACTTGATGTTAATGGTTGAGATCCTACAACATAATTAAGTAATCTTATATTTAGATAAGATAAAGAATAGATTGATCAATGTAGTGGATATTCATAGGTTATATGTTATAATTTTAGAAGTGTTAAAAGTGTCACTAGTAAGCTTATATGATTCAATTCAAATTGATCGGGGTGTTTTAAAGGTATACCTCCATAGATTAACATACTTGGGATATTGGACATGATATAATATGATTTAAGTATCATATTACAAGGTTCATATATGCATGTGATTTTAGAAAATGAAAAGTAGACAATCATTTAAGAATTGAGTGTCAATCGATTTAGAGACCGAATGAACGGTTAAGAAATTAGGGCAAACATTTATTATCCGATCATATGGCAATTAAAATAGGTTGTAAATAGATAAAAAAAAGTAATGAGAAACACTATATTTGGGCTGTATAAGATGTGAAAAATATTAGTTTTGAACCACAACTTGACACCTCAACCTTACCACCTTAAGCTTTGCCATCTCAAGCTTCCACCTCAACCTTTCTTCATTTCTATCCTTGAGCCACGACCAAAAACTATTTTTTGAGCTATTTCACTTCCAAAACCTTCATATTGAATGTTATAAATTTTTCTCAAGTAATTCCAAGTAAAGAAAAAAGTGAAGGAAGCAAAGGGAAGTAAGGTGGAGCAAGTTGAATCTAAAATCTGTGCATAGGTGAGCTTTAATTCATGTTTTTTATTTAAGTTCTTTAATTATTTGAGGGTTTATGATTTTTTAAAACTTTTATTATTCATTATAATCATGTTAGGACAGAAACTATATACTTATTGATTTTTTATATTTATGCTTTATATATGTATAATAACTTGATTAAAACCTGTGTATTTCACCATATATGTGTTTATATATGAGTCTAGGTGATGTATTTAAGTTTAGAGAGGTTATAAATTGTAATATAGTGTGATAATTAAAGAGGTGCTCAAAACTGTCTTCTTTGAAATTCAGATTCTGTCCTATGTGAATGGTGCTGGATTTACATCAATAAATCCATTATTTTTGGTAGTAATTTGACCTGGTTGTCTCTTTATATGTGTTATCTAAGTATGGTGAAAATTTGGGAGTGATTGAATGTACTTAAGGGTGCCAAAACCATTAATGACATGAAGTGTGCAAAACTATCACGGTAGGAAAATAATCTGTTTCAGTATGTTGTGAAGAGAGCTGAACTTGGGAAGTTATATCCATGATTTTTAGAAATTCTATGATATGGTTACATTTATATACATTTTATCTCAGTGCGGTAAAAATTTGGGAGTGATTGGATATGTTTAGAGTTGTCAAAATTATCATTCAACTAAATTGGACAACAAGTAAATATGAAAATATGAATCTGTCCTATTTGATAACTTAGCATATTTCAATGTAGACATGTTGCTATTGAGTGTTAACAATTAGGTACATGATATTAGAGTTATAATACTTCAATTATATGATATTTACATGTATCTAAGATGAGAAATTAAGGTATTGGAGGGACTAGATTGGGTTCTAGTTTGTGAAAGTATGATTGTTACTTAGATAGCTTGGTGTTTAAGGTCTTAGTATGATATTTTATCCTTTCAACTTGCCAAATTGGGAAGGGCGCCTGATGTTGGATAATATTACAGGATATTTTACATCTAACATTGGAGAGGAACAATAAACAAATCTAGACTAAGCACCAACCAAGTGAAAGTTAAGTAAAGATTCATTTGCAACTATAATGCATGAACATATTATGTCTTGAAGCATTTATACCTAATGTGTTGATGATATTAAATTGACTAAGAGTCTTATGATTCTTAAAACATGTTGAGAGCAAGATGACTTGCATTTTATATTGAACATACCATTCATGAGCATTTACATGTGCATGCACGACATATGAGTATAGTGGAGGTTTTTGCATGCACGATATGATTTGAGACATAGTTTTCAAAAAAAAAAATATTTTGGTTGCCATTACTAGTATACCGAGGCATGCGAGGCATGCTTATATGATATTTTGGGGTGCCACGAGTGTTACTTCTTGGAGGATCACAGGGGTTGACAAGGGGTGTGCCTCTGGTGGTTACGAGAGGGTGGACCACTTGACTGTACCCTTATTCACTCCGCTAGTGGGAAGACTTCTGGAGGATCACAGGGGAAGATAGGGGTTGGACCTCTGGTGATCCCAAGAGATGGCCTTTGAATTGAGTCAATTTGTTTATGGCCATGTGATTATTGATGTTATTCGAAGCTCTATCCGGTGCATAGTAGGTGGGCCAAGGGCCCAATAAATGAAGTGATTTTTAATAAAAACTCTTTCATTTATGAATACTAAATTTGATACATTTATAGCATCATATCTTAAAGTTGAGTTACATGAGATTTTATATCATACTCTTGTCATACATGATTTTGTACTTATTGAGCGTTAGCTCATATAGTTCATGCATTGTAGGTGAACATGGTGAGACTTGAGACCTGTGGTTTACTAGCTGGTAGTGGAGCTCCTACAAGCTTTCAAAGATCAATGTACTTGGATGACGACCTGTTGGGCTATTTTGTGGGCTGTGTTTTTTATTTTACAGTTATTGTATTATATTAGTGACTTTATCATGTATATCACTTTCAAAAGTCATTTGTGATAGAGAGTTTGGGTTTGTGATGGTTTTGATAGACTTGGTTAATGTTTAATAACTACCTATATATATACAGTGTTACAGGATATGAAAGCACTTTACTTTTATCAATATTTTGTTGAACTAAGTAAAAAAAAAGTTATACACATGCATACGTGCACAAATTATGTTGCACAGGTTGTTTATATATATTTATATATATTATTGGGAGGTTGTGACAAGTAAGTCCATGGTATCAAGTATCACGAGACTCACATATAATATACGTAAACTATATGAGCTAACGCTCAGCATGTAAAGATTATGCATGTTAAAAAATAATCCACAATATCAAGTCATGCATCTCAAAATGCTATATCCACAATACAATTTCATGCATCAAAACTTTATCTAAAAATAATTTCTTTCTTGGGCCCCTGACCAATGCTACTATCCTATGCACCGAAAAAAAGATCTGCACACCGCCATAATCCAATGGCCAATAATTATATAAGCATGAAAATCTATGCACGCAAACCTACAAATCCATGCATACAACCATACAAATCCATGCATGCTTCGGTGCACTAATAGCAATCAGCAAAAATATTTTCTTTCCCAGAATCATGCCATGTAATGCAAAATTTATCTCAATGCTTGTATATGATGCATGGACGTGTCAAACCCATGTATGTATGCTCAATGGACATTAATGGCAGTAATACGTGCCCCCTGCCCTGCACATATGATCTATGATATTACATATAAATCACATATTTACTATGTTTATATATTGTAGCTGCAAATGAATCTTTACTTATCTTTGATCAGTTATGTGTTGCTTCTAGGTTTCTTAAGTATTACCATCCTCAATTAACAAGTTCATTATACCTAATGTAGTATAAAGATCTTGAATCTCAATTTAACTAAACAAGCTTACCACTTAGAAACTATAACCGAATACAACCTTCTACGCATCTTTGTTCCACATATTAAATGTATACTAACCTCATTTAATTGATGTTATAACCCTTATAACATCTCCCTAAATTTTAGGGATTAAATGCACTATATCTATGTTGAAACATGTTAATGAACCGAATGGGACAGATTCACAATTTCACATTCTTTTGCTGTCACATTAATTTGCATGATTTTAACACCCATAGACATATTTATTCACTCCCAAATTTTTATCACACTTAGATAACATAAAAAAAATGTAATCATGTCATAGAATAGCTAAAACTCACGGATATAGCTTCCCAAGTTTAGATCCCTTCACAGAATACTGTAACAGATTTTTCCTACAGTGAAAGTTTTGCGCACTTCATGACATTAATGGTTTTGGCACCCTTAGCTATATTCAATCACTCCCAAATTTTACCACACTTAGATGACATATACACAGAGCCAACTAGGATATAGTCTTTCCAAAACTAATGGATTTAATGCTGCAAAACCAGTCCCCTTCACAAAGGATAGAATCTGAAATTTGATGGTGATAGGTTTGAGCATCTCTTCAATATCATGCCCTATTTCAATTTCTAACCAATGAAAATTTATTCCAATACTCTTAACTCATATATGAGCATTTATATGATGATACTTATAGGTTTTATTCAACATACCATACACTTTTGAAGCCTAAAATATGAGAAAAGAGCAAGGTGACAGTTTCTACCACAAGTATTTCCTATTAATTATTTGTCATTAAAAATCTTTTCTTTGTGCACCAAAGTCTAACTAAAAACTTTCTACCACTTTTATAAGAGATATTTAAAGCTTAATATGCAATAAACCCATTCATAATAATCTAAAAACCAAAGGCAAAACTATAGGTAAGTGTTACTATAACACCCCTTAATCTAACTGCAGAGCCTAAACAAGTTGATACAGTTAGGTCAATAAATGTTAATTTTTCATCAATATTAGAGTTATGGTTTTAATAAAGTTCTCATTTTTAGCTATAAGAGAAAGAACTTGAATCATTTTAAATACACCATATACATATATCAAAACTGAGTATATCTGTTTACAAAACCATAACAGAGCAGCTTATTTAAAAACAAAACAGAGTTTTCAAAATAAACTACAAAATAGTTCGAAGCATGACATATGAACAAAATCTCTATCCGGCCGCTCTAGAGACTCGGTTAACCTCTAAACCTGTACATTTCCACCTGCATCATATGAATCTAATGAGCTAAAGGCTCAGTAAGGTGAAACTAATGCAATAACAAATAACATATATGCACATCTCATAAATCATTAAATGCATTATTCTATTTAACAACTTTCATTCATAAATCATTCTTTAGGGCCCTTGAAGTGTGGTACCTAACTAATAGTGATAGACCATAGTTTTTGGAACCTATTCATAATGATTGGCCAATAAGAGAACTAATACGGAGTTTCCATACTTGGTCATTCAACCTCAGGTATTAGCCGTATTCTATATCATTCATTGTGGGTTTTCTATACCAGTTTTTCAACCTCAAGTATTTACCACCATTTGTTGGGTTCACTGGTCTCTCCCGCATCTTTTGTCTACCCGACCATCAATCAAGTACCATATTTCCTTTTCAAAAACTCATTATATCCTTAATAGTATCATGCTTCATAAACGATAAATGCATCAAGCAGTACATCATTTCACAAATAATAACAATCACATTAAAATATGAACAACATTATATAATTCTTGTGATACAGAAAATGAAAGCTTCAACTTACCTCAAGTCTACTTTGTGCTAAGTGAAAAGGTCAAACTCTTTGGAAGATAGGATGTGTTAAAGGCCTAACATAATCAAATCATGTACCATTTAATATCCTTTTCATAAATCATTTAGTCTATTCTAATTAAAATCATAAATATTTTTTAATCTTTTGTAAATAATTCCATATCAATTACATAACCTTAAAAACAATGTATACTCTATATTTTACTACTAATACGACACATTAAATATTAGGGTAGCCATTAAATAACTAATATTCAAACATAATTATTAGGGCAACCAACAAAACATGAACACAATTCAAATTAAAATGACGTAAACTTGGTTCTAACTTAAATTGATTCTAACCTTCAATTAAGAAAACTAATTGCTATTGTTCACAATCATTTGTAGGAACCTTCAAACACAATACAAGCATTACAAAATCAATAGAAACAAGTAAATTAAACAATTTCACAAGACTATCAATTTTGCTAAAATCTAGCTTAACTAGCTTGATTTTGACTTCAAGTGTAACTTACTTAAGTTTTTAATCATACAAAAACATACTAAAACATATAACCATCCAAGATACTACAAAATCATCATAAGAAACATTGAAAAATAATTGGAATTAAGCTTCAAAATCAACAGTTTTCAAGCTTAAAATGGTGGAAACTTGTTCTAGTTTGTGTTCTATGGATTCTTATGGATTGAATTCAATTTTTATGAGCATGAGAGTGTATAAATTTGGGAGAAACTTAGGAGAATAAGGGCTAGTCATTTTTAGGTGTTTCCACAAGAAATGTGGATGAAAATAATTTCTTTGACCTTCCAAAGAGAGATAAGTAGAGGGCTATGATTGGTTGTATCATGTTGGTGTCTTCTCATACCAAAAGCCACATTTATGGCCTAGGGAGATGACAAAAATTGATGCTTTGGTATTCTAATCAAGTGCAATGCGGTTTAGAATGATTCCATGCAATCTAGTCAACCAACCAATTAAATTGCACCATTTTGCATACTTTTAGTTTTTAGCTAAATGTAACATATTTCAAGTAAATATTTAGGCAATTAATCATTTTAGCATATAACTAGTATGGAGCAATACAAATAATTCATTTCATGACCATTCAACACATCAATCTTTCTTAACCAAGATACCAAGCTTTCCACTGCAAAAAGGCACTTAAGGAATATGTTAAATTAAGAAATGAAAGTTTGATCTCATATTTCATGTATTAATGTATGTTAAAGCATAACTGGAGCATATAGTAACAATTATTCATGTTCGTGCAATAATGTTATTTGTATGTCATAATCCGATAATGTATATTGATGAAAAATACTTATTATTGGATATGTAGGAGAGAATTGAGAATAGGGCATTACAGTTACCGATGCAGATTTTGAGGTTAAACTTGATAGTAATCACTTCTCCTTTGCTTTTCTTGCTTTTATTTCAACTTGGAATCAATTTGAAGTACTTTGAGACCTTAAGGTATGTGTTTGGAAGCTGAAAATGGCTGAAATGAGTGTCTGGTTGTGGCTTAAGGGTGAAGGAAAGCTTGAGGTGGCACCTGAGGTGCTTGCTTAAGCTTGGTAGTAAGCATGAGGTGTCAAGTTGTGGTATAAATCTGACCTTTCAGCCATCTTTCAAGCCTAGATCAGATGTATATTACTATACATTAATTTTATTGCATCCTATTTTAAGTACCCCAAGATCCCATAGATAAGTCATAAGCTAATTTTCTAATTATTTATTTAATTTCTTACCCGATTGTCACCCGATTCTTGAATAATTGTCCATATTAAAAATTATATAATCTTATACATAAATGAATATTGTAATATCACCTTTCAATCATAGTATTTTATGTCCAATGTCCCAAATATGTAATTTACCCATTTATACTTTTGAAATACCTAGATAAAATCGAATCAAACCGTATAAGTTTACTAGTAACATTTTTAATACTTTCAAAATTATAACCTATATATCCCATCTATATTCAATATTGATCAACCTTATTTTCTTTTTATTTTAATATAAAATCAACTACTTAGATTAGGAAATTCAATAACTAATATCATGCAAGAGCTTCAGAATTAAGTTTAATATTCAAGAATGTCATATAAAATGAAATAAATTATAAAATGTCAATAGAAATGCAAGTAGCATATAAAATTAGCATGTAATGTATGAATCATATTAGCCAAGTGAGTAGTGTGAGGCTTGGCTATTACAAGTAGTGTCTGGCTTGTCAATTGAGATGGGACATCGAGTAGCCCAATAGACTCGCACATATGATGCATGCTCGCATGAGGAGGATGTCTCGCTCTATGGACATTGGCGTAGTGATGCTAGTGCATGTATGCAGGTGCTTGTTAGGGAACAAGTGCACTGAATAGGCCCACTAAAAATTCTTAAATTGGAAACTTTTTTGTTGAAATAAAAATTTCTATATTACGATAGTACATGATTAGTTATTTGAATTGAGACACTATGGTAGCCTTGTGCATGTCGTGTTTTATTTTGATATATTTTCGGATTGCCTGACAATCACAAAAGGGATATATTGGATGTTGCATTGATATGTATGGAGGTTAATGAATGGTCAACAAAGGATCCGTCACTTGTCTGGCAGAATAAGTGAATCTTCTATGTTTTAATAGTTCATAACTCAGAAGTCCTTGGCCAAGGCAGGATGACTGTTAGACGGGCATTTTCTAATGATTCATCATGAATTATTAAAACTTGAAATGGAATCATAGTTATTGAGCAATTAGGGTTTCGACTATTAATCCATGCCCTAGACTCAATCAGGAGATTAGTTGATGGAAGGACCTTACGTGTATGATACTCATAATTGAAATAACTTCACTCACTATTTCACCTAAGTCTAGATAGTCATGATACACTTGCTAGGTGTTTACCATGACTTGTGAGGTTCTTGAAATTAAGGAGTTAATTTCATGCAGATTAATTAATTGGATTAATTAATCAGAATAATTATTATTATTCATAAGTTGCAAATATTGCACACCCATTGCTAGCTTAGTTGTGAACCTAAAGGTTACACACAATTTGAGATGGAACATTTATAATTTAGAAATTGATCCAAGGGGTTGGATCCAATTAATTAATGGAGATTAATTAATTAGGGCTTAAATTAATTCAAGGAGTTGAATTAATTATTCAATTAAATAATTAATTAAATTATTTAATTGGACCTAAAAAATTAGGCAACCCAATTAGAGTGAAATAATTATTTGATTGGATCAAATTAATTGTGTAGTCTATAAACTAATTTAATTATTAAATTAATTTACTCAATTAAATAATTAGATTATTGAATTGGGCCTAATTTTATTAGGTGGGCTATGGAATTAATTAATTGAATTTGGGCTAAGATAATTAATTGGATTAATTGTGGGATTTATTTTTGAGTCCGAGCTCAATTCACAAAGGCCCATTAGGAGAGGTCCATGAAGGTAGCTGAAAAAGGATGGAAAGTCAAGAGTTTAGAATTATTAGGAAACCTTAAATATCTTTGGAAGATATGAAAGGGATAAAATTGGAAGAAGTTTTGATAAACCAAATTATCTTTCAACCAATCAAAAAGAGATACAAAATACCAAGAGCGAGACTTTTGGAATTTTGAGTCCCCTATTTAAGCACCATATGACCGAAAATTGTAGGAGAATTTTAGCTTATAATTTTCGGTCATTAAAGACATATTAAGAAGAAAAATTATTTTCTTCTTTCATTCTTTTTCTACCAAAAATTCCATCTTTTATTTTAAGTATTAATTCTTTTATCACAAGTTGATAACAAGAATTAATATTCTCTATACACACTCCATAAACTAAGTTAGAAAAGGAATCAGAATTGCTAGCAAAATTTTGCTTTTGTGTTATTACTCAAAGTGTGGACCACTTTAGATGGAAGACTTATGGATCCCTGTGAACCAAATTCATAAAAGGGGATAGCAATTGATTGCTTCAAACCCTATGATAGCCGGAGTGCATAGAAAGGTATAAATCAAAACTTTAATTATTTTACTACAACCATTGGAAATTGCAAGATCATTAGAAATCGCATCAGATATAGGGTATAGCTATAATTGTTATGGTATGATATTTTTAAAATTTAATTTTTCGCTGCGCATACCCCAGGATCACGTGAACCCAATAATTCTTGCATGATTTCAAATTGTATTTATGGGATAACACTCTACTATTTAAGAGATGCCCGGATTCGATGATTAGGAGATGTGTCCCTTTTGAGTAGACTAAGGAGATTTTGGCACACTGTCATTTGTCCCCATGTGGTGGTCATTTCCGGCCTACTTAGATAGCAGGAAAGGTATTATAATCTATATTTTAATTGCGTTCATTATTTAATGATTGCTACGCCTTTTTGCAGACTTGTGATCAATGCTAATAGGTTGAAACCATCACATTACATTGATAAGCTCACAATTTAATGCAGTTTTGATATGCTTAGTACCATGATCTTGATGTGTTTTGGCTATGTATTTTAGTGGTGATAGTACTTAGTTTTCATAAAATTTGTGCAAGTACATGGATAGAGATGATTGGTGAAAAAGAATAAGAAAAACATAAGAAAATGAAGAAAGAGACTCAATCCACGACCCTTAATTCTCGTGCCACGATGCTAAATGTAGATTTAGAATAGTGTGTTTCATGCTACAATGCAATATCCTCATACTGTAGTGCCAAGACGGATGAAACTCGCACTATGGCCCCTAAATTCAGAGCTACGGCACCAATCAGAAGAAAATGGTAAGAGGATTCCAGAAACTTTTATGCCACGTCTGGCGTAGTAGCACCAACAGAAGGAGTTAGCACTGTGGCCCCAAATTTTCATGCCCCAATGCTGGTTATCGAAAAGAAATCAGAGACAAATAGATTACTTGATGCCACGGCCCCATGTCATATAACAAGATTTGATTCTATTACATTAGGCCTTGACAAGCGGTGTGAAACGGGCATTTTTGGCATTTTTTTATTCTCACACAAGATACATACAATCCAACACATATTCATTAGATACAATTTACATTCTCTCATATTTTATCATCATCCTCATAACACTCACACTTTTAAACACTTTTTCCACATAATTCTCCAACACTCCATACATAATTCCACATACGAATTCAAGGAAGCTGAAATTTAACATCAAGAGAAGGAGGATTCTACATTGGGGTTGAAAAATTAATTACAGAATTAAAAAATTCAAGTGTGGGACTAAGTTTCAAGAGCTTAGGTTGTAATTTTTGTCTTTAATATCCTTCTAATTTTGCTTAGCTTATTAAAATTGTGAAGACCCATGATATTTTTGAACAAAATATGGTTTGATTGGTTTAATATGAGCTAAAATTCTTTTAGTTAAGGCTTGCGAAGCCAACTTTATGAATTTATGAATTGATTACTTGATTATGGTTAGGATGTTGTTTAAATTATGATGAGCATGCATTATGTTTTTATTGGCTTATGAAGTTTGCCCAACTTTGAATTAATATTTATTTTAGTGATTGAGACCTAGAGTTAGTATTGCAACAAGTACTCGTGTAATGCATGCCATGGACAAGTTTATATAGCGATGTATGAATTAGTTATGCAATACTGATAGGCATAACTTGGTTATGTTGGAAGCTAGTAGAATTCTTAGTATTTAATGCACCTTTATTTAGTTTAATCGATATAGAGATATAATAGGTTGCCTATTAAAGGTAGCATTGGTATATCTTGAGAGACAATACCAAGTACAAGAGGAAGTCTTGTTGTCACATATTTTGAGCATTCATAAAAACCATGATATTTAGAAATTCATAACGAAATAAATTGGCGATCTAATACCTTGACCATTCTTTACTTGATTTCAAGTTCGTACACTTTTTAATTTTAAAATTTATATTGTTACTTAGTCTACATAGTTTTTGAGTAGTTATCAAACATTTGATAGGTTAAATATAACTAGATCATCATAATTCGATACTTGTATATACACTTTCTTGGGATACGACAACCCTATACCTCACACACTTTATTAGTTGCGACTAGTGCACTTGCTAATCCATGTTGCATATCACACGCATGTGCATTAAACACCATGAACTTCCCTTAATAAATATGATGGAGGTAGAACTCTTTAATATTTGGGATAATAACTTTATGGACCACTTCCTCCATCCATTGTCATGTCTATATTTTGCTTGATGTGGACTATGTCATTGAATGGGTGGAAGGTATTGCCACACTAACCAATGAGGCTAAGATAGTGTTGAAATTTTTACATAGGCATATATTCACATGTTTTGGCACTCCTAGAGCAATTTTTAATGATGAAGGTACACATTTTTGTTGTAAATTATTCAATAACCTTCTTTCTATTTGTGGTATGAAGCACAAGGTAGCAGTTGGATACCACCCGCAACCCAATGGGCAAGCCAAAATTTCCAACCATGAAGGCAAGAAAATCCTGGAAAAGATGGTTAGTACAAATCATAAGGATTGGGCACACAAGATTGACGATGCACTTTGTCCTACCACACAATGTACAAGAACCTATTGATGCCCCGGGTCAACCCATATGGGGCTTGACCTGGGCTACTTCCCATTGTGATAGCAACACTGAGGTAGGGATTTCGGCGGAAATTGGTGTTGCATATCAGTTGGTTTTTAGGAAGGCATGCTATATTCCATTAGAGTTTGAGCATTCAGCCTATTGGACAGTGAGACGTTTGAATTTTGAAATCAATACAGTGGGTGAAAAATGACTCTTATAATTGGAGGAGATGGATGAATTCCTCAAAGCTTATAAAAATCCCAAGATTTATAAGGAAAAAATAAAAAAGTGGCCTGACAGGATGATCTTAAGGCATTAATTCCAACTTGGACAATAAATATTGCTATTCACTCTCATTTGAAGCTCTTTGCAGGTAAACATAAGTATAGATGGTTGGGGGCCGTTTGTGGTTGAGAAAGTATTCTCATTTGGTGTAGTTGAGTTGAAGGTGATGTTGGGTTCGCTAGAATTGTAGGGGCATGTGCAACGAAAAATCAAAATCAATTTTTTTATCAAACATAAATTTATCAAATAAATTTATTCTCTGGATTATAAAGCGATTCTAACGATCGCACTTATTCAAGAGAATATATATAAATAAATATAATAAATTCATATTATACTTTTCATTCACTTCGATTGCTATAGGGAATGAAGCAATCAATTACTTATCCTTGACTTTCAAAACTCGCAGGGATCCAATTGTCTCCTCTCTATTAGGTCCACAATATGAAAAGTAACACCAAGTAAAAGGATTCATTAGTATTCTTTTAATCGTTTACTAATTTGGATCCGGAGTAAATTTTGCCCTTTTTATCTAATTGATGAATCAAGAACAAACTTTCAAGAATAATAAAGATTGATTCTTTAAGTTCTTGAAACTTGGATATAAAGATCAAGAAACTATTTTTTCTTTTAAAGAACAAGAAAATCAAGATTTCAAGAAAACACCTTTTCTTTTTCTTTCTTTTCATTTCTTTTCTTGGAGAAAAAAATAGAAGACAAAACAAATTTATTTTTGCCAAAATTACTAAGCAATTTTTAGCACTCCCTATATATATAGTGTCCAAAAATTTGCTCCTACTCCAACTCTTG
>JAGSPU010000621.1:0-24760 GCA_019321725.1 Paulownia fortunei
ACACGTTGCGAACTATAAATACAATGCAATAGAATTTGTAATAAAAAAATTATTGGATAGTATATGCTTGTATATTTCGGGGTTCCTTAGTCCGTTTTAAGACTTACTTGTGACGGACTCCCCATCCCACATTAGGGGTTTTGAAAATTTCGTCGGCTAACTATATTTGGTGTCATTCTCCTGCCTAGATACTAAGTCTTGTAAACACAGCAAGCTGCCAATATTTTCAAGGGACCTATCTTGATCTTGCTCGAAAGGTCAAGTTCTTGATGCGGTTGGTAGAACTATTTAGCCCCTATGTCTTCTTCAAGGGAGTGTAAGTAACTAACCTTTTATCTTCATGGTACAAAGCTTTCTTTTTAAATATATTTTTTTGGTCATCTTCATCTGCAAGTTGATTAGGGTTTTCTCCCTGATGATGATTCTCTGCGTGCAGCTTTGATGACATGAACACTGAAAAGTTGAGAAGGGCAGCAGGGGAGAGCTGTGGCATTGAGAATGAAATGTTCTACTTTGATCCAAAGTGTATAAATTGGGATGATTATTTCATGTACACTCACATTGCTGGCGTAGTGAAATATGCTTTCAGACGATGAGTAGATTAAAAAGTTGAAGATTGCATGTATTCTTGCTCAGATTGTTAACGTTGTCAAGATTTTATTATGAAATTCAGCATATGTGAATTTAAGAATAGTTCAAATAAAATCCTATTTATCCCAGCTTACCAATTATATTTTATCTAGTATTTTATTTTATATATTTACATCAAATATATATTATTCATGCCAAATATATTTTTTTTAAAATATTTTATACACTTGGTGTGTATCTATTAAATGAAATACAAGTTGAAATATGAAATTAAAACATAATAATACGAGAAATATCAATAGGATCTTGTCATCATAGCAATCGAGGATGAGGCTCTTAGGTTCTATAATATGAAGTATTGGGATTAAGTTCCATCAAGTGTGTGGGGGCAATGAAAACATTATTATTATTATTATAAGATAATAGTTGAATACATATCAATTACTATAGCTAAATTTCAAATTATAAAAAATAATTACATCATTCATAACATCAAAATTAATGAAGAAACTTCTATGTAAATAGATTAACAACCACATTAGTGGAACTTAAATCTAAGACCTCTAAATCATAAGACTTCAATCTTTACCGCTGGAGCAGGACCTCCTTGGTAATTTCATTATTTATTGTAATTTCGTGGTTATTGAAAGTGATTGTTGATGATTTATATTGAATTAACTGTTCACTGATTTCTTGAATCAATAATGTAATTATCACTTCTTTCTAAAAAGAAAAATAGTGTAAAAGATAATGTTAAAAAAAATAATTCATTCAGAATTGTCTACATTTAAAAGATAATTTCAAATTTACAACTTTACATATAAAAAGAAAAATAGCATAAAATGTTATTCACAAATATTCATTATTTGCATAAAAATATTCTAGGCGTGCTTAAATTTACAGAATTTGAATCTGATCCATCACAAAATTAAATCTTTATGAAACGTGACTCGGATTTGGTTAAGATCTGACCTTTGACAGCCCATTCCCATTGGACCCATAGACTTCCATTGGCGAATGCTCATTCCAATTGGAGCCCTTCTGAAATAGAAGACTCAAACTGAAGGCCCAACAAGCACAGTGAGATGGCCCGCAGTCAAGCCCAATAGTCATTTTCTTCTGTAGCCCCAAAAAGAACGTAAATGTCCCATATCTCAAAATAGAAATGTATTTAGATTATTTATCTTAAAAAGGTTCATTTATTGATTTGACATGTAAAAATAAGAAAATATATTTGAAAAATTATTTTATTCTGTACCTTCTAGATTATGTATACAATTTGACTAAAAACAAAATTTTAAATAAGAGTTAAAAAAAACAATTATATTTACAAAATTATCATCAAAATTATTAACTGTATCACATTTATTACTTTAAATATAAATATTTTCATAATTTAAGAGGACAAAGAATTACATGAGAAACGCAACATGATATTCATCCTAAACGAATCTTGTAAATATTTTACTCGATGATGTATATTAAGGATTCATATCACCTTATATTTGCATATATTCACATATATATATATATATAAAATATATATGATAAATATGACATTTATTGAACCGTATAGCTTTGAAAAGTGTGAAGAAATTGAAAGTCGACATAAATGCAAAGATTAATAGACTATCAGCCGTCATGTGTTTGTCTTTTGAGAGTTCAATAAGGACAATCTACCAAAACTCATCAAAATAAGAGACATCTCTTTCCAAAACTGCGGCCTATACAGAGATGTCGACATCATCCTATGCAAGTTTCCCAACATTATGCGGGGCTCTAATTTTCATTGATTTCTCATTTAAAACGTGCAAAATGTGGTTTTACTGTTTTGTAGATAGATAGAGCATGCACCAAAAGTCGACTGTCGACAAATCAAGATATAGCAATAACTTATGAAAATGAAAAAAAAAAAAAAGAAGATATAGGCAATATGTTCTATTAGATACGAAATTTAATGTGCATTATTTATGTATTTATATTATGATAGAAAAATAAATCAAATTACTTAATACGGTTTATTAATTTAACAAATCAAATTTGAATTCATATTTTTTTTGATAAAATATGAATTTCGGCTTGATTTAACTCAATTAATTAAAATAAAAAAATATGTATGAAAAAATAATATACTTTAACTCGATTCGTGTTCGACTCGATTAAAACTCATTTAAGCACGACTCGAGTAACTATCAAATTAAATTCAAACATATTTTTTAAAATTCGATAAAAAAAATTAAATAAATTTAAATAATAATATGTTCAACTCGATTCTATTAATTTACACCTCCAATTTACACATAAACACACATACCTATTTTAGTGTACCAGGCAATATAATGCATGAACACCCTTGTTGAGGCCTTTTTGCCAGTTAATTTCCGGTTTTGAAATGTCGCATTCAAACTCAGACAACTTGTTTTTCAGCACCCACGCAAAGGGCCATAAAAATTGACTATCTATGCGAAGTTGCAAGAAGGGAAGATAATAACAATTAAACACACCCAAAATTCATGTCTGAAAAGATTTAGGAGTATGTGTTAATTTAATGTGCTTTTTTCCTCTTATTGAATGGTATTTATTCAAAGAATTTGGTGGTAGCATGCAAAATATTTCATCAACCCTAAGTGTGTTTATTTTAATTATTTTTGGAGGAGCGATCTATAATAAAATTAATTAAGATAATCAATAATTATATAACAAATCACACTACATTTAATATAAAGAAACTACAATAATAACAGAGCAATAGCCACATGTGCAAATCCAACGCCTCTGAAGACCTGAAACTTCAATTTTACCACATGAGAAAGCCTCATTGGTTAATAAGTATTTAAACATAGTACATTCGAACTTTAATAATATATGACCTTATAAACCTATTAATGCTACAAGAAAAATCAATATTGAGGATAAAATATTGAATGAAAATATCAAATTGTCATGTAATGATATGTATTGAGTAACAACAGTTTTTTTTTCTCACAATAATAATTTTCACATATTTAATAATGACAATAATTATATTTAAGTGATTACTATTAATAATTATTAGCCTATGTAAGGAGGCGTAATGATTTTTTTGACGAGGAGTTTTTATATATGAATATTGTCTAACTGTATATTTTGAGAGAATAGAATTCATGCTACTTAGTTGAATGCTATTCAAAATTTAAGTTATTGATCGTATACATGATTATATCATCGACACGTCAAAATCATTCACAACCCGACTTACATAATCTTAGAAGAAAATATATTTCTAAAGAAGATTTTAAAATTTGGTTTATAAAAAGTATGATTGACATTTCTAAAGAATACAAAGTCAATTTCTATGATATAATATGACAAATATTTCAATTCAAAAGTTGTATCCGCATGCAAAGAATTTGATTTTCTAAGATTTTATTGGAGCATGCGAAAATCTTCATGTTTAATCTGAACTTTTCATTTTCTAGTCAAGCTCGAGGAATAGTGCCACGAAGACTGAAGCATAATGTATTGATCTTCAAAGCTTGAATTTTTGACTGGCCATTTATATATAGTATTTTTTTTTTTTCTAGAAATGTAGTTGTCAATTAAGCTTTCTTTTTTGGCAATAATAAATAATTATAATAGGCCTACATCAAATTCAAATCCAACCTCCACTTTGGACTATAGACATGGTCACCATATGACAATTCTATCCATAGTTTTGTTTTGAATTTTTGTCCCTATCCATAGTTTTGTTTTGAATTTTTGTCCCTTTTATGTGGTTTAAGGTAAAATATAATGATTTAAAGTACGTTGAGCCCCAAAGTTAGAACTCAGATAATTTTTTTGTGGATGTTCATAGACCATGAATTTTTATCGTATTTTAAAAATTATGTTTTAACTTTTTTTTGTTAATCAAGTCGAGTTTAAACGAGTTTTAATCAAATCGAATATGAAACGGGTTTACGTAGTTTGATATTTTTATTACATATTTTTTTATTTTTTTACTAATCAAGTTTAGCATGAATCGAGATTTAGATCTTATCAAATAAAAAAATATATTAAAAACTTATTTGTTAAGTTAACAAATAGAGTTCAAATGAGATTTTAACGCCCAATTTTAAATTTAAAATTGAGTATCGAGTAAGATATCTTTTTCAGGTTGTCCCAACATAATAATGAGTGTTTTGCAAAAGTTAAAATTGAAGCTTTTGGCAATTGCAGTTTGATGAAATCAAATCTTGGAAAATCAACATTTCTAGAAATTAGTTATATATACTAAAACAATCAATTCTTGTATGACCAATTTTCAAAAGCTAGACCAAACTGATCACCCTTGGTACAAGTTTGACAAACAAGGAATTGGAAGTAAAATAAGATTATATTAATTCAAAGATAGGCTGAAATATTTAAATCATACCATATGACTCATCAATTTAAAAAACCAAAGAAAGGATTTTTCTTTTGACTTTAATTCACCAATTTTGTGATCTGACAAGCCAAAAGGTAATCCAGTCCAATTATTACAAAATCTTAGTAAAAAAAAATTAAGATATTTTTATTTTATTTTTGGAATAGTTTTTTGAATCCAGAAACATTTTCATAGGCCTTTTGAATAAAAAAATTATATTTAAAGTTATTTTTATGTGTTTTCCTAGCACAAAATGTATTTTTTATAATATATCTTAAAATAAAAAATGAGAAAAGACTTGTTCAAGTTGCAAATAAGAAATTATATTCAAAAAATTTGTTTGTACAATCCACTTGCACATATATGTACTGTTATTACAATTTACACAATCACACACGCACACAACTCAACAACACTAAGAACACACTTATCCTGCTAAATCCACTGTCCTTTGTTTGAAATAACAAGAAAAAAAGATATATATTTATTTAAGTGATTATAAAAAAAATAAAGTTCTCTCTCCAAAATGATCTATTTAGCATATGAGATGAGCAAAATAAGCTAATTCTTCCTCTCAAATAGTCCTATTGGGATACCACATGAATAAACTGTCAATTTTTTAGCCAAAATACAAAAGTTCCAATGTGTTAGAAAATAGGTTTTTTTTTTTTTTTTTTTTAGGGATGACAATTATGCAAATTTGGGACAAGTTTTGTCAAAATCGAGACTCGTGATATCAAGAAGAAATTGAACCCAATATTCAAAACTCAACGGCTTCAACTCATCTGTACTCGCCAACTCATAAAGAATAATTTTTATCATTTTTAACCTTATATAGACTTACTTTTTTTGTGTGTGAATATTGAGTTTTCACATTCTTGACTTGATAATGTGATAAAATGTATTTTTTTTTTTAATTATTAAAAGTGATAATATCATTAATTTGTAGAAGATGAATATAATTAAATTATATCTCATTATTTTGGAGTATTTTATATAACTTGCCTATATACAGTTTCTTTAATTTTAATATAATTTTTTCATAATACATTTTATATTGTGCCATAAGTCAATTATAATATTTTTGAATTAAAATTAATATTTGAAAAAAAATTAGAATAATTTTTAAGTTGATCTAATAATATTACAATATATAATCACCTAATTAAAAAATTAATAAGATTAAATTAATTTAAAATATCAAATATATTTTGTATTAAATAATAATAATACGAAATGAATCCACTAATACCCGTTACCCATCCCAAACTGGGTTAATAAAATTAAAATCTATACCCGCACAAGACCCGTTTAGCTGGGTTGGGGTTGGGTTGGTTTATTACGAAATCGAATTTGAACTCTTACAATTGTCATCTCTATTTTTTTACTAATTATAAAAAGAAAAATTGAAATTACCAAAGGTTGAATATATATATATATATATATATATATATATATATGCAAATACCATTTACGTATTTTAAAAAATAAAATGAAATAAATATACGAATGAAAAATGCAACTTTTTCTCACACAATTAAACACGCACACAACACAACATTAATAATACACGTATTCTTACGCAATCCACTGACGTGTCCCTTGTTTCTTTATTTAGCGCACGCGTTATTCATGCCTATTTCTCCGTTTTCCCCTCGTGCTTTTCTTATTAACAATTGGACCACTGCCCTAATTCCCCCTTAGCTGTCAATAACTGAATAAATCAAATCTACCCCCCTCCGGAACACCAGAAATACTCCAAATTCCACGAGCCCACAATTTTCAGGACCACAGATAGTCAAGAAAATATCATTTAACTGCTTAAACAGTACAATCGAACAATATATAATCACAGCCCACATTTGTTTCTTCGCATCCTCAATCTTGATCTTATCTTCCCTCTAAATTTTTTCTCTCTCTGTATTCTTTGCAATGGCTTTTGAAGCTTCTTTTACAGGGCTGTTACAAATGAGCTTTGGTTTCTTCTTCTTCTTCACTTTCACAGCCTTTTTCTTTGTTTTCTCAGTCTTGGTTTTCATTCTCAGGATGAAGCCATGGTGTGGCTGTGAAATCTGCCAAAGCTTTCTCACTTCCCGCTGGTCTTTGGAGTTTAACAATCTCTGCGATTGGTACTCTCATCTTCTGGCGAAATCCCCGACGGGGACAATTCATGTTCACGTGCTCGGCAATGTAATCACAGCCAACCCGGAAAACGTTGAGTACATGCTGAAAACCAGGTTCGAAAATTACCCAAAAGGAAACCTTTTTCTGCTTTACTGGGCGATCTTTTGGGTAGAGGGATTTTCAATGTGGACGGCGATCTGTGGAGGTTTCAGCGGAAAATGGCATGTCTTGAACTGGGCAGCCTTTCTGTGAGATCGTATGCTTTCGATGTCATCACTTCGGAAATCCAATCCAGGCTCATTCCCCTACTGTCATCTGTTGCTGATAAAGAAAATGGTACTTCGAATTCTCTCGACTTACAGGACATTTTTCGACGATTTTCATTCGATAGTATCTGTAGATTTTCGTTCGGATTGGACCCTGGATGCCTGAACCTGTCGCTTCCCATTTCTGAATTCGCGTTGGCTTTTGATCTTGCATCAAAACTGTCGGCCGAAAGGGCGATTACAACATCCCCATTGGTATGGAAGCTCAAGAGATTTTTCAATTTGGGCTCAGAAAAGCAGCTCAAAGAGGCAATCAAATCTATTCACGAGCTGGCAGAAGGGGTCATAAGGAATAAAAGAAACAAGGGTGTCTCATCCCATGAAGACCTTTTGTCTCGCTTCATGCGCACAATCGACGACGATGTATTTCTCCGGGACATCGTCATAAGCTTTCTGTTAGCGGGCCGCGACACGGTGGCCTCGGGCTTAACCAGTTTCTTCTGGCTATTGAGCAAAAACCCAGAAGTCGCTGAATCAATCCGCGAAGAATCAGACCGCGTAATGGGCCCAGAAGCTAAAAAACTGGTGAATTTTGCTCAGTTGCGGGAAATGCATTACTTGCAGGCCGCGGTGCACGAGAGCATGAGGCTGTTCCCGCCTGTTCAATTCGACTCGAAGTTCTGTGAGGAAGATGATGTTCTTGCAGATGGTACATTTGTTGCCAGGGGCACTCGGGTTACGTACCATCCATATGCAATGGGGAGAATGGAGCGAATCTGGGGCGCTGATTGTCTTGAATTCAAGCCTGAGAGATGGTTGCAAGATGGGGTTTTTAAGCAGGAGAATCCATTCAAGTATCCAGTGTTTCAAGCAGGGCCTAGGGTTTGTTTGGGCAAGGAAATGGCCTTGGTGGAGATGAAAACCGTGGCCTTGTCTTTGATCAGGCAGTTTGATATCCAAGTAGCCATGCCGGATCAGGCTCCCAAGTTCATGCCCGGTCTGACTGCCACGGTTAGAGGTGGTCTACCAGTCATTGTCCGAGAGAGAAAGCATTAGCTATTGGTCTTAATTAACTTAGATTCGCGCGTGTCTAACATGAATGAACGCATTTTGTACAGAAGAAGAGCGAACGTTGGCTGTCAAAATAGACAATCCTTTGGGATCCCTCAGTTTGCAGCTTCTGATCAGACTTCCCACACAGGGTCATGGCGTGCACAAAAATTCATATTGGGGATAAGATGTGATTTCATCTTACCTTAAAAAATTCCTCAGTCGGAAGGGAATCAAGGGATGAGATGTCCATGTTTATTAGAAGAGCAAACAAGACTGTATATGCAATGCTTTTATGATTTCTTTTGCTAGTTTGTGGGTCGAGAAGAACAAACTAATCATATATAACAGGATGTTGATACTATTGTCAATTATGAATTTTCGTTCTTGCTTCATGGAATTCCTGGCGAGCAACTAAGAACATCCTTAAACAAATGAAATATTGGGATTATGGCAATTACATGTGGGTTGTAATATATGCACTTGTCTTGAATATGATGTCTCATTTATTTGGATTTATCGATTGTATTAGAAATATTCAAGAAACAAATCTCTATAGATGTCCCCACACAACCCACACAAATATATATTGACCTGGAAAATCTCAAATTCAAAAATGAAGCCGTTGAGTTTTTAAAATAATACGAAGTATAGAAGTGACATAATTGAATAAACCATTAGAAAGCCTCGGGAGCTCAAACATAAATTCTCCAACAATCAAGTTAAACAAAGATAATTAACGACTGGAGAGCCAGAATAAAGAGAGTAAGCCAATTTTTTTGAGTGTCCTTAACTATGAAAGAAAAAATAAGTAATTATAAAGAGTTAGAAACATCAATGCTTCACTATGGTGGGTGCATGCATTAAGATAGTCATTTTTCAATAATAGTATAGATTTATACATATTGAATTACTATTATACCCTTATGAGCATTATATATATATATATATATATTATACATATATATGCACCATGTATAAGATGGTCACCGCCCCACGATTTCTCTTCAATACCTTCATCCATATATATGATCTGTCGACATATAAATATACATATAAAAAATTTGACTTTGTGATGCCGACCTCATTTTCTATGGGTTGCATCAAACATTAATTTGATTTCTCTTCCTGTTTATGTTGGACAAAGAAGGAACATATTATACACTCTTGTCGTATTCTTTTTTATTCACATTATTGTACATATATTCATAGTAATTTAATAGATGTATAGTATATATACATATATTCTTTCTAACACATGTGATAAATTATTTCAAGTGATAGTGATTAAATAAATTAATTGATCCAATCAGTTCTTCTTTTTTTTTTTTTTAACAACAATTTGCAGGCATCCACTCTTGAAAGCTGACTTTGGACATTTTAGAGTAGGTGAACATGTTTAAATTTTAAATTAATCTAATTAATTTCATTTAGTCAACTACAATTTGTAATAAATTAAGTGTTGATATAGTGTCAACCTTTAGAAATTTCTAATCCACGGCCGCCGCCCCATTTCCCTTTTCTCTTGTTATTATATTGGAAGTAAATGATGATTATTTAATTGATTAATTTATAATATAATGAATTAATTAGCATATCACAACTTCAAGGTCAAGTATAATCAGAATTACTGGGTTAGTCATCATTAATTATAAAACATTTTGTGGAGTTATATCATGGTATGTGGCAGTTATACCTTCAAAACTTAATCATTATATGGGAGTGGCTAAATTATTTTGCATTATATTTTATGAAGATGTATAATAAAATCATACATACAAGGTTAATAATTGAAATTGATGCGTTGGGATCGATCTTATGTATAGAGTAGAAAATCTTAAAGAAAAATATTATGTTATATTTGATTTGAAGAAATATGAATAAAAACTCGTACTAAATAATTTTTGAGAAATATCTGTCAATTTGCATAAGTATGAATATATAGTGCTTAATAAATTTAAAATAAATGACAAATCTTTATAATGGATATTTTATTTTATTAAAGAAATACTAGAAAAATCAGTTTTTTTTGTTGATTTTACTTTTGGTTTCCAATTTCCCTCACTAACCATAATCCAAACTGCACATTTCTACATTTTTCTCAACTCAAGAAATGCATAAAATCAAGAGATTTAAAAAGAAAAAAGAAAAAAGAGAATTTGCTTCAAACGCCTTAGAAAACAAGAAAAGAAAGAATCTTTCTTTCAAAGTGGTAAAGTTTTTCATTTCTCACAATGGAAAGAGTGCGATCCATTGAAGACCAAGTCTATTAATAATGGCAAAAAGAAAAAAAAAATGGAAATTTTTACTCTCCCGATTTTATTTTCAATTTATTTTTATATTTTTACTATTAAAAATATTTTTACTAAAATCTTTATGTAAATATATTTGGATCAATTATATTTTTACATTGATTATATAGTTTGTAAATAAAAATATATATTTATTTTATAGTATTTTCTGCCTGAAAAGTCATTGAAAATGAGTTTAATAAATATATATAAAAAAAATATAAAATATTAATAAATTTAAAAATATATTATATTTCAAATAAAACAAATACAATTTCAGAATCTCAAACAAAAAAAATCATATGAAAATAAAAACAAACAGTCCTTAGATTTAGCATTGAAAATTGTGCACTAAAAAAGGTAACAAAGTTGCCAAGTGTTGAGATTAGCACCATTAATTACAATATAAACATGTGATATCTATATAAGAATTATCACAAGAAAAGGTTATAATTTTCCATGGACATAGCCGCCCCATGTCTTTTCTTAGATTTCGTAGCTTTTTACAATAGATAATGGGATTGTCGGTGGATGCATCATGTTGATGTCGGTTCATTAAAATTGTGGAGGATTGTCTCATTAACACTTAAGTCTGTACAAAATCCCCATGTGAGGTAGCTAGGTAGGGGTATAAACCTATAAATGGATGGTCTAGAGTCTAGATTTTAGTGTCATATCACGTGACTCAAATTTGGCTATTATCTATTTTAATTGTTTGACAGTATCTATAATACGTCGGCACTTCAAAAAAAATTTATTATATATATTGTCGGACTGCAAAGCTCCTTCTCTTTTCGATGCCACCTTCGTATAATTGATTATTGTTCGGACTCTAGAGCATCGGAGTCATTATTTCGTTTAGGAGATTTGTCCCATCTGCTCTATAAAAATAGAACTAGAACGGATATATTTATAAATTAAATAAAAAATTGATAGTGCTAATATGACTGATGATATGTCTAACATGTTTTATATATAGTTCATGATATATCTAACACAATTCAAATATAGTAGAGTGTTTTTCATATTTAAAAAAAAAAAAAGAGTATGGTTCACAAAAAAATCATAAAACTAAATTAAAAAATAGTGTTACTTCATCCAAATTGATTTTTATTTTTTATTTTTTATTTTTTCAAGTCAAATTTTTTTTTTTCCCATTACATCTAGAGATGTTCATTTCCTAAAATCAGGCCAAATCTAATCAAAATTTTGATAAATCGAAAATTCGATAAGCTATAATGCCTTATGAAATGATGAAACGAATTAATCGATTCGATTTGGTTATTATCGAATTTTTTCAATCAATTTGGTCAATTATTATCATTTTTTTTATTTTTTAGTTTGGTAATTCGATTAACCGAGTTATTTTAAAAATAATAAAATAATAGAATTGTTCAGATTTATATAATAAAATCATAGTAGCTTTTTATTTTACTATTTTTTTAGTTTTGGTTAATAAAAAATAAAGAATATTATAGAAACAAATTATAAATCTAAGAATTAAATATAAAAATACATTAAAATAACAATTCAATACTATATACAATTATATAAAACCAAAATCAAATTAAATATCAAATTTATGTAAAAATTAAAAATTGAATATTGAATCGAACTTTTAGATTTGATTTCAAAACGTACCAAATTTAATTTCGATTTGGTTCACTCAAATTACCAAATTTGAAAATGCCCCTAACATATGCCGATGACAAATATGATAGTCTTTCACTTTTCGTCCCTACTAATGTCTCTATAAACCAGTTATTAGTGATCACACATGAGTATCTCGCCTTCCAAAAAAAAAAAAACGTATGCTAATTTCTCGAGAACCTTTAATTGTATTTTGGTATATATAAATTTTGGTGTAATACTATAAATATAATTGTTCACAAATGAAAAAAACTTGACATAGATTAGATAACACATAATAAGTAGTATCAAAATGTTAGATGGAGAGTCCCACTGGCATGACGTAGTGTTAAGGCACAAGGGGAAAAAATATAAGAATCGTGGGTTCGAATCCATTTGGAGGTAAGAACGTCGCGTATCTACTGGTCTTTTCGGGGGTCACGTCCACGCTTTATGGGGGAAGAGTTGATTTATGTGAAAATCTGACTTACCGAATTTACCTGAAGGGAATCAGGGGGAAATATCGATATCTCTCAAAATTAGTTCGGGCCGAACGTTTTCGAGAATTTGAATTATTTTTAAAAAAAAATGTTGGGTGGAGGACTCAAGCAAATAGGTCTTTGATCAAGACTTCAAGTCTAAGCCCAATCAATTCAATATAGGCCCTATCGACGAATCTTATCTGAATTAGCGCGTGTCAAGTCCATGTTAAGTTATTTATGGCCCATATTATTTACCACCCACTTTTGTTGGGCTGTGGTTAGGTTGACAATCCCATTTTTTTTTATTATTATTTTAAAGTTGACAAATATAGTAACTAAATAAACCTCGTACAAAATAAATAAATAAATAAATAGTAAATTGAGAAGAAAAATATCAAAATTTAAAACAACATTTCTCAATGTACCGAGGTTTAAAATTTGTTGATTTTTTTTTTCTTTACCTTATTGCAGCAAGAGAGAAAATATAGATCAAAATAAATAGATAAATAATAAATTGCTGATTATGTCATTTAAAACATATCCACGGGCTGAAATTTGGGTCGAATATGTATATCTAGCATTAATATGAAATTCAATCCAAATCTTATTTTATATGGGCTAAAAGTATAACTTGAATTCATACCCAATTACTTGCCCCCGGGTAAAACCTCGATCAATTCATGAATCATGAAATTTGGTTCCTATGGGCACAACCCAAATCCTTTTAGGAGCCTAAAATTTGCTCCATAATTTATTGGGCGTTTTTAATCAATAATAATTTTCAAAACCCAACTGTTCAGGATCAAGTTCGGATATTAACCCAATTGGGCCATTTGGGTAAAGTTAAAAAATAATCTTAGAGAATTTTGTATTATTGCTTATTGTCATTACAGTTGAAAATTTGTAATTATGTAACATATTAAAGTTGATTCAAACCTCTTGCTTTTGCAAAAACAGAGTTTTTTTTTATTTTTTTTATTTTGATGTTATTATTATCACATTAAAAATGTATTACGAAATCTCATTTTTTGTCGATAAAGTTTATTTCGTGAAGGTTTCATGCTTGATTTCTTCCTTATCATTGTTGTTTTGTAATGTGTAAATGCAATAAAAACATTATTATAGTTCCTAAAAATCTTAAGAAAAATGGGATTGATAATTTAAAATAATCACAAAATCGAAATAAATCCATTTTATATGGAGGGTTGGTGTGATTTAATTTTTTTCTAATTTAAGCAATGTTTAGCAATGTGTAGTCATAAGTGTTTGTGTGCTTCTCATGAACTTTTCTGGGAAATTTTTTAAGTACATTGCTTACAATCAATATCCCTTGGAATCTCCAAAATAAAAAGTTTTAATTAAATATTGTTTTTTTTTTTAGGAATAGGTAATATTAGAACACCGAAGTCCTTTAGTATTATGTTTAGTTCTTGAATTTTAGTGAGAAAAATATTAAGAAAATTAATTTCTTTACTTCAAGTGATAGTAATTTATACTTTATTTTTTTAATTTTTTTTCCTCATCAAAATCCAAGATCCAAGATCCAAAGCATAAAAAGTTTGGACCTAAAGAAAAGCAAAGAAGATGAAGAAATAAAGTCCTTTGTAGTCAATTTTACAGTTTATTGAGGTTATTAATAATTTTTACAATAAAAATTGTGCAACAAGAATCATAGAATAAACAACAAATCTTTTAATTATTCGTACAACTTATTAGTATGAATTTATGTTGGAGATCAACTAATTTGGTTGTGTATGACAACAAATAATTATCGCATCTACAGATGATTAAAATAAATAAAATCTCATAATTATAAGGAATAATTAAATTATAGATGCGAGATATATAAACAGAACGCCTATACTATTTTAAAGCTTTTTTAATTACATAATAAGTATGACAATAAATTCATCAAATTGAATCCATTGCTAAAAGTATAGTATCTCAACTATTTATCAGGCCCAAAATTTACATTCAACCCTAATTTTGGTGTTGATGTAGTTTTATCCTTTTAATTTAAATTATTGATTATAATAATATGATACGAATTTGAAATTTTAGAATTTAGTACACTTTAATCATACATCAAATGTTTACCTATTCAACTCTTCTTATTACAATCACATCAATAGTAATTTTTGAATAAGGGCGCAAATATATATAGAAAAATATATAAATGTGAAAAGTGGCAAATTCCTTAACTTAAAATAGTGCTAATATGTCGTAGGATAGAGATATTAGAAAAATATGATTTTTCACAATGATAAGAACTTGTAATATTATTAATTAAGCACTTGAAGATAATCAAATCTCTCCAATAACATGAATATGTATTAATAATATTAGGAATAATATATTCAATATTGACTAATACTCCTTTTTCATCTCAATACTATTGCAACATTTTTCTAGAATGCAAATTCAAATTGTTTAACTTTCTAACTAACTTATCATATTAATTTTTTTGATAATATTACTTAAGTTTTGAATATTAATAAATTTTATCTAATATTTACATTTACTTATGCAATTAAATTGAAAAAAAAATAACTAAATTATTTGTTATATATTGCATTTGGAAAAATTGTCAAATTAATTGGTCAATAGTATCAATAGAACTGTAATTTTGGTACAGATTAGAATATACGTATATATTCTATATAATTATATATTCCCGTGCAATGTTTGTGCCATTATCTGAATTGGAAAATATTATTTTTATTTTCCTAAATAAAATAAAAATGAAGTGAAAAACTCAATTGTTTGACTAAGGACTAGGAGTAAAACTCATTGTGGTCTCTAAGTAAATTTTCATTTTTCCTGGGGTAAAATAGCAAATTAAAAAACATTATCGCTACAGAAACTATGCACTCGTATAAATTTCTCCGAGTACAAAGAAAAACCAGCAAAGGATGTCCAGTTTCCGGCCAAGTGTTCTCAGTCTTCCTTTACAGAACCCCTATAAAAAGCTCCTACCACCGCCATCCTCCACCATGCATCAACCCACTCTCTTACTCTCTCTCACACACACTCACGCACGCAGAAACACCGGCGGATCGCAAGACGGAATGGCGTTGCTGCTGTCCACTCGCCGCGGGGAGCTGAATTCGTTGGTCCAATCGATGGTTTCCGAAGTAAGTTTCTTTTTCAGTTTTCCTTTGCTCTGAATCGATGAAATTTCTTTGATTTGTTTGATTTTGGGAGTCATCCGAGTTTTCGTGGATTTTCTTACATGCGACCCGTGAAAAGTGGGTTGATTTGTTTGTCGGGACATTGATCTTCGGCGTTCAAATGCCGAAATCAATTTCAGCATTTGGGCGTGCATAAAGTGCAATTCTTGTGCGTAATTGATAGCTACATTTCTTAATTTTAGGATTTTTTAATGAAGATATAGAAAGGTCTAGTTTCAGTGTCTTGTTTTGAGGTTTCTTTTAACCTTGTTCCGGAGCTAGAAAAACGCTACTTTGCTTGAAATGATGATGAGAAATGGTATCTGTTAAGACTTATGATTTGAATATTTGATTTGTTAACGGGCCAGAATTTTAATTCATCGATTTAATTTAATTTTTTTTACTTTTCTTTTCTTTAAAGCTGGGTATGGAATTTATTGATCTGTTATCTAGGGAGTAGAAAGCAAATAAATCAATAAATTTTTATATAAAAGATTCTATAACATGGTTGTGTGACCTTTTTCAAGTGTTGAAAGATAGTCGAATGTTTCTCCAAAGAAAAGGGGACTTTAAGAATTGCAGCTTAACTAGATGTTTGAAAATTGATTTATCATCTTATAATTTCTTATTAGATGTGAATGTCAAAATAAGATGCAATTAAGTTATATAATACTACCAGATGGATTCTCCAGGTTAACTTGTGCGTCGTCTCACCTTAATTTCACTGGTTCAATATTTATATATAGTTTCTCCTTTATTCTCACAGTGCACCTTACAATCATGTGAAATCACGCTGAAGTTGTCGGTCAGGGTCTAGCACAGAAAGTCTGGAATATACTACATAGCTAGACACTACTCGAACTATTTTATAGTTGTCCCGGTTCTTAGCAAAAAATCCGACAATTGGATTAAGATTTGTTTTCATTGCTCGGAAACGTTTGTTAATGGTGGTGTATTTTTTGTTTCCATCTAGTTCTGATATTTTCATGCACAATATTTTCAGGGACTTGTTAACAACGAGTCTCTCCAATTGCAAACCATGATGGTGAATTGTGGAAGAGACTTTGTTGTACGAACAGTCATAGCGTACTGGAGTGCAGCGAGAAATTTGTTTACAAAGATGACATATCAAATGTAAGATGTAACTAGACCTAAAACTTTGGTTTTTCCAAATAAAAATAAAAAATCAGACTGTATAGTTTTTCCAAATATTGATATTGGTACTACTATCATCCACTAATTTTTTCAATTGTACTTTGGTATATAAAAATAATTGTTCAAGAATGTAAATAATTATTTTTTTAAATAGAATAAATAAAGTATTATCAAAATGTTAGGTGGAATATAGGCCCATAGACGAGATGTTTTGTGTAAAATCTTGTCTAAATTAAGTCGGCCAAGTCCATGTAAAATTATTTTATGACCAATATTATATATGACCCATTTCTGTTGGGCTTTGGTTGGGTTGAACAATCCCTCTATATATACATGTGTACGTACATAGTAACAAACAAATAAACCTTGTACAAAACAAACAAATGAATAGTAAATTGTGAAGAAAAATTCAGAATTTAAACAGCATTTCTAGACGTAACGTGTTTTAAAATTTGGTCATTTAAAACATGTCGATGGGCTGAAATTCGGGTCGAATATGAAATTCAGTCCAAATATTTTGTTATATGGCCTAAAAATACTACTTGAATTCATAGATATTACTTGTGCATAGGTGAAACCAAATCATTCATAAATCATGAAATGGATTCGTACGGATACAACCCAAATCCTGTTAGGGGCCTAAAATTTGATCCATAATTTCTTGAACCATTTTTAATCAACATTATTCTCCAAACCCAACTACTCACTATCAAAGTATATTAACCCAATTGGGCTATTGGTAAAGTTAAAAATTCTTGATAGATTTGGAGCTCAAAAAAATTGAATTTATAATAATAAATTTATTAAATTTATTTGAATAATTTTATACTATAATATATTTTAGATTTTTGAGCTTTTAATTTGAATTATTTTTGGAGTCATCATTTGAAATTCCCTTGCATGAAATGATTTGAAATTATTCTATCAAATCCAAATGTTTTGACTCTATAAATTTGTCTTATTACTTCTTGTCATTTCAATTGATAGGGCTAGTTGTTGCCATCAAATTTATTAGCTACCGTCCATTTTTTCTGTCTTTATACTTAAAAGTTCAAAAAAAATAATATTTTTTTTATTATTATCAATAATGAAAATATGATGGTATCTAAAATATTTTTAGTACTGCAATCGACACTATTTGAGTAAATATACCATCATTTATCATATTTTTATCATTGATAAAAATAAAAAAAATATTACGATTCTCTTTTCTTTGCGTTTGAATGGAAGATGGAAAAAAAAAACCCATGGTGGCTAATGAAAAATATTATTGTAAAAATTTAATCCGAAAATAACTTTGAGGGGCAAAGTACTACAATAAATATAAGTTAAGAGGAAAATTATTTAAATTTTATTTTAAGGGAATAAAATATCAATATAGTTAAATTTAAGAAAATAAAACGCTTAAAATATATTTTTTTATGAATAAAGTGATAAAATTATTAAGTTGAAGAGTGGTCAAATCACACATAATTTGTCAATAAAGTCTATTTCGTGCAGATATCGTGCTAGATTTCTTCTATTGTTATTCAACATATAAATGCAACAAAACATATAAATTCTGAATTTGAATCCACTGTCAAAATTCCCGTGCAATGTCCGTGCCATTTTCAAATTTCAAAAATATTATTTTATTTTTTCCCTTAAATAAATAAAAATGGAACAATTGTTTGACTAGGACAAGGAGTAAAAACCAGTGGGGTCTCTGTGAAAATACTGGCTTTTCTTGGGGTAAAGTAAGAAATTTGAAAACATCGCGATACAGATACTATATAAACTGCTCCCTCGAGTCTAATTTTCTCCGATTGCAAAGAAAAACCAGCAAAGATTGTCCAGTTACTGGCCGAGTGTTCACAGTCTTCCTCTACAGAAACCCTATAAAAAGCTCCTACCACCACCATCCTCCACCATGCATCAACCCACTCTCTCACTCTCTCTGACACACACTCTCGCACACACACGCACGCAGATACACCGGCGGTTCGCAAGAAGGAATGGCGTCGCTGCTGTCCACCCGCCGCGCGCAGCTGAATCTGTTCATCCAGTCGATGGTTGCCGAGGTAAGTTCCACGATCAACCTCCTTTTTCAGCTTTCCTTTTATACGAATCAATGAATTTTCTTTGATTTGTTTGATTTTGGGTTTCATGCAATTTTTCGTGGGTTTTCTTACATGCAACCCGTGAAAAGTGGGTTGATTTGTTTGTCTGGACATTGATCTTCGGCTTTCAAGTTCCAAGATCAATTTCAGCATCTGGGCGTGGATGGAGTGCAGTTCTTGTGCGCAGTATATAGCCACAGTTCTTATTTTGTGTCTTACGGCTTCCTTTGAGTTTTTTTTTTTAAATAATTTTTTCGTTAATTTTACGATTTCTTTAGTGGGCATATATAAAGTTCTAGTTTCAGTGTCTTGTTTTGATGTTTTGATGTTTTGATGTTTCTTTTAACCTTGTTTCGGAGCTAGACAACCCTAATGATGATGAGAAACTGTCTGTCAAGACTTATGATTTGAATATTTGATTTGTTAACGGGCCGCAATTTTAATTCATTGATTTAACTTATTTTTTACTTTTCTTTTCTTTAAAGTTGGATGTCAAAAAGCAAATAAATCAAGAAATTTGTATATAAAAGATTCTTTAACACGGTTGTGTGACCTTTTTGAAGTGTTAAAAGATAGTTGAATTATTTGTTGAATGTTTTTCCATAGAAAAGGGGACCCAAGTATTGCGGTATAACTAGTTATACTGTATATGGTTTGGTACTATAAGTCTATGAGTTAATGTGATTTCAAATTGATATGTTTAGAAAGCCTGATTATATCAATTAAATCTAACATAAAAATTATTCTTTTTTCATGTCACTGTTACACGGTTGAAAATTTATTTGTTATCTCATAATTTCTTTTTAGATATGACTATCAATAATAAAATGCAATTAAGTTAAATAATACTAACCAGATGGATTCTCTAGGTTAACAATTGAGTAACTGAAACATCGTTTCACTAATCAATGGATCACTATATATACATATATTTTCGTTTCCTTTGCGTTTCTTCATTATTTGCACAGTGACACACAGTGCACCTTACATTGTGTGAAATCATACAGAAGTCGTCGGTCTGGACCAGAATTTCCCGAACAAACTGCATAGCTACACTACTCGAACTATCTTATAGTTGTCCAAGATCTTAGTTGACAATCCAAAAATTGGATTAGAATTTGTTTTCATAGCTTGGAAACGTTGGTTTGATGGTGGTATATTTTTTGTTTTTCCATGTTGTTTTGATATCTTTATGCACAATATCTTCAGGGACTTGTTAACAACGAGTTTCTCCAACTGCAAAGCATGAAGGTGAACTGTGGAAGAGACTTTGTTGTACAAACAGTAGTATCGTACTGGAGTGCTGCAAGAAATCTATTTACACAAATGACATATCAAATGTAAGATGTAATTAGACCTAAAACTTGAAAGATAAATTTGAATTGGTTGAAGTTTTTGTTTTCCCTTGCATAGTTCTGATCAAATTTTGTACTTTCAGGGATATGAATGTTGTAGATTATTATGACATCATGGCTTGCGCTTGTGACTTGCTTGCAAGAAGCAACAGGTCGTACGCTAGTTCATCAGTTATATTGTCATTAAATACTTCTCCGTGGATGGTACTATAACTTATTAGATGCTCTGCTTTTTTAATAGCACCTGTCACTAACAAGGTATATGAACCTAGGTAAATATCGACTTGTAGATCAAATGGCTAGATAGCGCTTAGACTGCGCTAACATTGCACAGTATCTATGTCTTTGTGCAAAATAAGATATATAAACTGAATATTAAATGCAAGGGCTATCTTGCCTCCATGAAGTTAAGAAAATACATTAATGAATGCCTAAAATATTTTTCTTGGTGTGCGTAATCCGTATTGCAAAATCTCATATACATTGTTCTTCCTTGTGTAAGTACTTAAAACTAGTCTCAGTTCTCTCTAAAGTTTTAACCTCTCAATACAGAATGGCTTTTCCGCTCACTTGTGGTCTCACGATCAATAAAATGAAGCAGAAGAGTGAAGAAATGAGCCGATTAAAAATCTAGGGATCACATAGGCATATGTATAAATGGAATAAGAACCTTTATACATTTTTTACATAATTGCAGCAGTTAATATAGTATTAATTTGGGAAGCTGGGGGTTAAGTTGTGGGATTTCTGCGGTGCTTGTTTAAATAATGGTAGTAAAATATTCTAACTTAAATATGCTGTAAAAACATCTCCCGTTACTATAATTTCACAAACCTGCACCCTGACTGTCCATTTCTTTAATGATTGATGTCATTCTTCCATTTTTTAACTTGAAGTCATATTTTCTTTCTATTTCTTGCAAATTCTGATTTAGATCAACATTTTGCATTGTGCAGTATTGGCGCTGTGCGTGTTAGTATTGCTTGTACTGACATTTTTAATGGTTGCCATGCACATGATAAACATCGGTAAGGAAATTAACCCACATAAGGCTCCCAAATTCTCTCTGACTGTCTTTTCAGCTGCTTATATACTTTTCTTGTTCCTCTCCTTGAATGTTCTCGACATTTCGTTATTTATCAACTAAGATGGATAAAAAACTCCTTGAGCCCTTGATCTGTTATTTACCACTCTCTGTTTCATGATTATTATGTTGTAACAAGTTGGACTTGTTGATTAATTATAACATAAGATTCAATGCAGATTCAAGTGGATTGAGGATTTGTACACTTTATATTGATCTGGTATTTCCACAGCTCAGTTCTCATATTCTGACAAGCACCTAATTAATGCTAGTTCCAGTTCTCTCACATCTTATAAACCTGACAGAAAGCATGTCAACTTTGTGTGTTTGTGCGTTTGATGATTTTGTTCCATTGCATGTGGAGTTGTCCTTGTTTGTAGGATAAAATCACTGTAACAGAGTTGGTACTCACATATATGTTCTTCATATATGCTTGTTAACTGAATGTTCAAAAATTGACAAGCCGATATAACATCAAAGCAGTATTTAAGCTATTGCTACCTCATGATTGATCCTCACTTCACGGGTGCTATTAATCAATAAGTTGATCACCACCTTGTTTATGTTATTTATTTCATGCGCACATGATTTTTCTCCACCACTTTGTGTTGTTATTTGCTTCCATATAAGCCAAAATCATAGTTGTTGGACTTGAGATATGGTAATCTATATTCATATATGCTCATCCCTTCAAAAGTTATAAGCTGATAACTGTTGCTAGAAAAAGTTTGAGAAACAGTGATGTGTTAATCCTGTTCAAGCTGAGTCTATGGTGCGCAAATTGTGTGCAAGAATGAGACAAGGCACCGATATGGAGAGTAAGACATGATATCAGTCACACTTGTTTATTTTTGTAGTTCTTGTGTTGCTGATGCTAATATAGTTCATCACTGCCACCGAAGCTGATGATCTGACTTATGTTCCTTCTTAACCTGTCTCATTCTGACCTGCATTTGAATTGTATCTCTTGTTCTGGTAGCATCTGTAGTACACTTCCTCCAAAATTCCAGTTGACTTGAAATAATTTAATTTCCATTTGTTGTGTGCTGAAAGTTCACTTTTCTTCCTTTGGAGATTTCTACTGACCCTTCCTGATATATATGCATCAAGTTTTGAACTTCTAATTTATATGTTTTTATAATGTAAACCCTCCAGTTGCATGCATGGTTTAACTATGGCAAAAAGAGAATTTGCAATGTTGCAAGTGAAGTTGGAGACAGTTGTTGAGGTATATTACACTGCTGGATAATCAGTTGCAGGCCTTCTATATAATCAAATTTAAATTCAGGTTTTGAACCACATGGCATTTTATCTGGTCTTCTTTAGTTGGAAACTTTGACTAAACTGCGAATTACTGTTGACTATAAGCATCTATATTGTTATTAATAGAATTGAAACACTGTGAAGCGACAGTGCAGTTTTAGGGAAATATTGACAATGCGAGAGTGCAATTTTGATTCCTGAAGATCATTGCATTCTCCAAATATGGATAATCTCTCGCATTTCCTAATATAAACTAATAATCAGCACAAATACTACTCAGCTGGTTAATATTGTAGTTTGGCATCATAATGCAGATTCAACTTTTCAAAGATAACCTAATTAATTAAATTGATTTTTATATCTGAACTCCCATGTATATATAATGATAAATGTTTCATCTTACGTGATCGACCAAAAATGTAAGGAGTTTAAGATTGGATGACGTGTCATTTGATTCGAAGAACATGCATATTCTCCTTCAATAGCATTTCATTTTTAAAGATTTGATGTATTTCTTTTGATGATTGAAATTTTTTGTTTATATTATCTGATGTTTGCATCTTATCTTTGTTGATACACTACATTATGGAGAAGCTATATGATCTTAGTGTCCTTTAAGCATGGCTTTTTCTATATATTTAAGACATACCAGTGGAAAAAGAGAGGGCCAAGAGAAACAAGAATATCAAATGCCAGTCACTGAATTGATTTTCATCATCGGATATCAATTTATAATGTGATTATGAAGGCATTTACTGGGGCATTGTTATACTTAAGAAATCCAGCCCCTATGTCTGATAATCTTCTGCAAATTTTTCCGTTTTAGTTCTCATTGTCCTGTATGAATTCATGAGAATGCTTGTGGTATAGAGCTCAATAAATTATTCGGAAGCAACCAACAACTATGCCCTACTGAGCCTCCAGGGTTCCTATATTAGGCTGACCCTAAGCCGACCCTGCCTATAATAAGGTTTATTTGTATAAAATTGCTTCCTAAATCTTTTCTTTTTCTGCCAGCAGTTACCTTTGAGATCCTATTTCAATCTTATTCTGTATTTCCATTATTGCATATCTTATTCACTGGATTATTCAATAAGCAACAGCACCTAGCCATGTGTCTGATTAATTTATTGATGTATAATCTAAAATCAGAGTTAAATTAAGTCATTCCATTGTCTCTTCAAATAAGATGGGCTAATTTTGGTGGTAGAAAGCATAATAACCATACCATTATCACTCATTTATATTTCCACCCAAAGCTTTGTATTTCTAGAAACATTTGTGTAGCCTAAGAGAATTAGCAGGCCACAGGCTGTCTAAACATATTATTATTTTGCTATTTCTTCTGCTGAACCACTCCTTCAATAATTGCTGCCCAGCAAAAACTCTTGTAAAAGTAGTTTTAAATAAAAGTTCTAATAATACATCTGTCTGAATATTCTGTAAGCCTCTGTGGGTCTAGAATGTTCAAGATAATTTTTTCTTGTTCATTGTGGTAAATGACGAGAAATTGTTTGGAGATAATATTTGGTCGTATACAAAACATAATAAAAGGTCCAAAATCTTTCGAATCTTAAGAAGCATAACTGGTTTGCTTAACTGTCTCTTCCAAAAGTGCAGTCTTGATGGGTTTAGACCAGGATGTGCCACTCAAAATTGTTTCTACAAACGCTCTCAGCACACTTCACTTGTCATCCAAAACTCATGCATAGATGAGCAAGTATAAGCATAATTAGAGAAACATCATTAGTATCATCCAGTGATAACTTTTTCTCAAAAAATAATATTTTTGTATTTCTGAAGATCATTTTTTGGAC
>JAGSPU010000888.1:0-20229 GCA_019321725.1 Paulownia fortunei
GAGGGGCGAGGGTGGCATGGTGTTTTTTTTATGAAAATTTAGGAGCAAAAACTAGGATTTTTTGAATTATGCATCATAAAGTAGAAAACACAATAGGGATATTAGCGAGCTGGTAGGGTGAACATATATTTAGAAAAAACTAGGGTTTATTAGACTTTACATCCTTAAACAGAACAAAAAGTCTGAGACTAACGAGAGGGTAGTAGTGGCCTTGATTTGTGCTATTAAAATTTTCTTAGCAAAAATTAGGATTTTTAGGTTGTACATCATAGAACACTAAACACAAGAGAGAGTACCGAAGGGATGGGTGTGGCCTGTGTTTGTACTGTGAAATTTTCAATAACCAAAATTAGGAAATTTTTATTTTACATCATGAAATCCATCACCTAAGAGAGAGAAAAGCAAAGGGTGGGGTGGCATGGTGTTTTTATGGTGAACATTCTATTGCCAAAACTAGGGTTTTCTATATTCTATATTTTATAATAGAACATATGAGAGATGTTAGTGGGAGGGTGGAGGTAAAAATTTGAGTTGTAGAAATTGGGTTCTTTAGATTTTGTATCTGAAAATACAAAAACAACAATGAGTAGCGAGAAGCGAGGGTGCGTGGTGTTTTTTTTTTGAAAAGTTTAGGAGCAAAAACTAGGATTTGAATTATGCATCATAAAGTAGAAAACACAATAGGGATATTAGCGAGCTGGTAGGGTGAACATATATTTAGAAAAAACTAGGGTTTATTAGACTTTACATTCTTAAACACAGAACAAAAGTCGAGACTAACGAGAGGGTAGTAGTGGCCTTGGATTTGTGCTAGTTAAAATTTTCTTAGCAAAAATTAGGATTTTTAGGGTTGTACATCATAGAACACTAAACACAAGAGAGAGTACCGAAGGGATGGTGTGGTGTGTGTGTTTGTACTGTGAAATTTTCAATACCAAAATTAGGACTTTTTTTATTTAACATATGAAATCCATCACCTAAGAGAGAGAGTAGCAAAAGGGTGGGGGTGGCATGGTGTTTTTATGGTGAAACATTCTATTGCCAAAACTAGGGTTTTCTATATTCTATATTTTATAATAGAAAACATATGAGAGATTTTAGTGGGAGGGTGGAGGTAAAAATTTGAGTTGTTAGAATTGGGGTTCTTTAGATTTTGTATCTGAAAATACAAAAACAACAATGAGTAGCGAGAAGCGAGGGTGGCATGGTGTTTTTTTTATGAAAAGTTTAGGAGCAAAAACTAGGATTTTTTGAATTATGCATCATAAAGTAGAAAAGACACAATAGGGATTTAGCGAGCTGGTAGGGTGAACATATATTTAGAAAAAACTAGGGTTTATTAGACTTTACATTCTTAAACACAGAACAAAAGTCCGAGACTAACGAGAGGGTAGTAGTGGCCTTGGATTTGTGCTATTAAAATTTTCTAAGCAAAAATTAGATTTTAGGGTTGTACATCATAGAACACTAACACAAGAGAGAGTACCGAAGGATGGGTGTGGCCTGTGTTTGTACTGTGAAATTTTCAATACCAAAATTAGGACTTTTTTATTTTACATCATGAAATCCATCACCTAAGAGAGAGAGTAGCGAAAGGGTGGGGGTGGCATGGTGTTTTTATGGTGAAACTTTCTATTGCCAAAACTAGGGTTTTCTATATTCTTTTATTTTATATTAGAAAACATATGAGAGATGTTAGTGGGAGGTGGAGGTGAAAATTTGAGTTGTAGAAATTGGGGTTCTTTAGATTTTGTATCTGAAAATACAAAAACAACATTGAGTAGCGAGGGGCGAGGGTGGCATGGTGTTTTTTTTATGAAAAGTTTAGGAGCAAAAACTAGGATTTTTTGAATTATGCATCATAAAGTAGAAAACACAATAGGGATATTAGCGAGCTGGTAGGGTGAACATATATTTAGAAAAAACTAGGGTTTATTAGACTTTACATCCTTAAATACAGAACAAAAGTCCGAGACTAACGAGAGGGTAGTAGTGGCTTGGATTTGTGCTATTAAAATTTTCTTAGCAAAAATTAGGATTTTTAGGGTTTACATCATAGAACACTAAACACAAGAGAGAGTACCGAAGGGATGGGTGTGGCCTGTGTTTGTACTGTGAAATTTTCAATACCAAAATTAGGACTTTTTTATTTTACATCATGAAATCCATCACCGAAGAGAGAGAGTAGCAAAAGGGTGGGGGTGGCATGGTGTTTTTATGGTGAAACATTCTATTGCCAAAACTAGGGTTTTCTATATTCTATATTTTATAATAGAAAACATATGAGAGATGTTAGTGGGAGGGTGGAGGTAAAAATTTGAGTTGTAGAAATTGGGGTTCTTTAGATTTTGTATCTGAAAATACAAAAACAACATTGAGTAGCGAGGGGCGAGGGTGGCATGGTGTTTTTTTTATGAAAAGTTTAGGAGCAAAAACTAGGATTTTTTGAATTATGCATCATAAAGTAGAAAACACAATAGGGATATTAGCGAGCTGGTAGGGTGAACATATATTTAGAAAAAACTAGGGTTTATTAGACTTTACATTCTTAAACATAAAACAAAAGTCCGAGACTAACGAGAGGGTAGTAGTGGCCTTGGATTTGTGTATTAAAATTTTATTAGCAAAAAATAGGATTTTTAGGATTGTACATCATAGAACACTAAACACAAGAGAGAGTACCGAAGGGATGGGTGTGGCCTGTGTTTGTACTGTGAAATTTTCAGTACCAAAATTAGGACTTTTGATTTTACATCATGAAATACATAACTTAAGAGAGAGAATAGCGAAAGGGTTGGGGTGGCATGGTGTTTTTATGGTGAAACATTCTATTGCCAAAACTAGGGTTTTCTATATTCTATATTTTACAATAGAAAACATATGAGAGATGTTAGTGGGAGGGTGGAGGTAAAAATTTGAGTTATAGAAATTGGGGTTTTTAGATTTTGTATCTAAAATACAAAAACAACATTGAGTAGCGAGGGGTAAGGGTGGCATGGTGTTTTTTTTATGAAAACTTTAGGAGCAAAAACTAGGGTTTTTTGGATTATGCATCATAAAGTAGAAAACATAATAGGGATATTAGCGAGCTGGTAGGGTGAACATATATTTAGAAAAAACTAGGGTTTATTAGACTTTACATTCTTAAACACAGAACAAAAGTCCGAGACTAACGAGAGGGTAGTAGTGGCCTTGGATTTGTGCTATTAAAATTTTCTTAGCAAAAATTAGGATTTTTAGGGTTGTACATCATAGAACACTAAACACAAGAGAGAGTACCGAAGGGATGGGTGTGGCCTGTGTTTGTACTGTGAAATTTTCAATACCAAAATTAGGACTTTTTTATTTTACATCATGAAATCCATCACCTAAGAGAGAGAGTAGCGAAAGGGTGGGGGTGGCATGGTGTTTTTATGGTGAAACATTCTATTGCCAAAACTAGGGTTTTCTATATTCTATATTTTATAATAGAAAACATATGAGAGATGTTAGTGGGAGGTGGAGGTAAAAATTTGAGTTGTAGAAATTGGGGTTCTTTAGATTTTGTATCTGAAAATACAAAAACAACAATGAGTAGCGAGGGGCGAGGGTGGTGTGTTTTTTTTATGAAAAGTTTAGGAGCAAAAACTAGGATTTTTTGAATTATGCATCATAAAGTAGAAAACACAATAGGGATATTAGCGAGCTGGTAGGGTGAACATATATTTAGAAAAAACTAGGGTTTATTAGACTTTACATTCTTAAACACAGAACAAAAGTCCGAGACTAACGAGAGGGTAGTAGTGGCCTTGGATTTGTGCTATTAAAATTTTCTAAGCAAAAATTAGGATTTTTAGGGTTGTACATCATAGAACACTAAACACAAGAGAGAGTACCGAAGGGATGGGTGTGGCCTGTGTTTGTACTGTGAAATTTTCAATACCAAAATTAGGACTTTTTATTTTACATCATGAAATCCATCACCTAAGAGAGAGAGTAGCGAAAGGGTGGGGGTGGCATGGTGTTTTTATGGTGAAACTTCTATTGCCAAAACTAGGGTTTTCTATATTCTATATTTTATAATAGAAAACATATGAGAGATGTTAGTGGGAGGGTGGAGGTAAAAATTTGAGTTTTAGAAATTGGGGTTCTTTAGATTTTGTATCTGAAAATACAAAAACAACATTGAGTAGCGAGGGGCGAGGGTGGCATGGTGTTTTTTTTATGAAAAGTTTAGGAGCAAAAACTAGGATTTTTTGAATTATGCATCATAAAGTAGAAAACACAATAGGGATATTAGCGAGCTGGTAGGGTGAACATATATTTAGAAAAAACTAGGGTTTATTAGACTTTACATTCTTAAACACAGAACAAAAGTCCGAGACTAACGAGAGGGTAGTAGTGGCTTTGGATTTGTGCTATTAAAATTTTCTTAGCAAAAATTAGGATTTTTAGGTTTACATCATAGAACACTAAACACAAGAGAGAGTACCGAAGGGATGGGTGTGGCCTGTGTTTGTACTGTGAAATTTTCAATACCAAAATTAGGACTTTTTTATTTTACATCATGAAATCCATCACCGAAGAGAGAGAGTAGCAAAAGGGTGGGGGTGGCATGGTGTTTTTATGGTGAAACTTCTATTGCCAAAACTAGGGTTTTCTATATTCTATATTTTATAATAGAAAACATATGAGAGATGTTAGTGGGAGGGTGGAGGTAAAAATTTGAGTTGTAGAAATTGGGGTTCTTTAGATTTTTATCTGAAAATACAAAAACAACAATGAGTAGCGAGGGGCGAGGGTGGCATGGTGTTTTTTTTATGAAAAGTTTAGGAGCAAAAACTAGGATTTTTTGAATTATGCATCATAAAGTAGAAAACACAATAGGGATATTAGCGAGCTGGTAGGGTGAACATATATTTAGAAAAAACTAGGGTTTATTAGACTTTACATTCTTAAACACAGAACAAAAGTCCGAGACTAACGAGAGGGTAGTAGTGGCCTTGGATTTGTGCTATTAAAATTTTCTTAGCAAAAATTAGGATTTTTAGGGTTGTACATCATAGAACACTAAACACAAGAGAGAGTACCGAAGGGATGGGTGTGGCCTGTGTTTGTACTGTGAAATTTTCAAACCAAAATTAGGACTTTTTTATTTTACATCATGAAATCCATCACCGAAGAGAGAGAGTAGCAAAAGGGTGGGGTGGCATGGTGTTTTTATGGTGAAACATTCTATTGCCAAAACTAGGGTTTTCTATATTCTATATTTTATAATAGAAAACATATGAGAGATGTTAGTGGGAGGGTGGAGGTAAAAATTTGAGTTGTAGAAATTGGGGTTCTTTAGATTTTGTATCTGAAAATACAAAAACAACAATGAGTAGCGAGGGGCGAGGGTGGCATGGTGTTTTTTTTATGAAAAGTTTAGGAGCAAAAACTAGGATTTTTTGAATTATGCATCATAAAGTAGAAAACACAATAGGGATATTAGCGAGCTGGTAGGGTGAACATATATTTAGAAAAAACTAGGGTTTATTAGACTTTACATTCTTAAACACAGAACAAAAGTCCGAGACTAACGAGAGGGTAGTAGTGGCCTTGGATTTGTGCTATTAAAATTTTATTAGCAAAAATTAGGATTTTTAGGGTTGTACATCATAGAACACTAAACACAAGAGAGAGTACCGAAGGGATGGGTGTGGCCTGTGTTTGTACTGTGAAATTTTCAATACCAAAATTAGGACTTTTTTATTTTACATCATGAAATCCATCACCTAAGAGAGAGAGTAGCGAAAGGGTGGGGGTGGCATGGTGTTTTTATGGTGAAACTTTCTATTGCCAAAACTAGGGTTTTCTATATTCTTTATTTTATATTAGAAAACATATGAGAGATGTTAGTGGGAGGGTGGAGGTGAAAATTTGAGTTTTAGAAATTGGGGTTCTTTAGATTTTGTATCTGAAAATACAAAAACAACATTGAGTAGCGAGGGGCGGGGTGGCATGGTGTTTTTTTTATGAAAAGTTTAGGAGCAAAAACTAGGATTTTTTGAATTATGCATCATAAAGTAGAAAACACAATAGGGATATTAGCGAGCTGGTAGGGTGAACATATATTTAGAAAAAACTAGAGTTTATTAGACTTTACATCCTTAAATACAGAACAAAAGTCTGAGACTAACGAGAGGGTAGTAGTGGCTTTGGATTTGTGCTATTAAAATTTTCTTAGCAAAAATTAGGATTTTTAGGTATTACATCATAAAACACTAAACACAAGAGAGAGTACCGAAGGGATGGGTGTGGCCTGTGTTTCTACTGTGAAATTTTCAATACCAAAATTAGGACTTTTTTTTTACATCATGAAATCCATCACCGAAGAGAGAGAGTAGCAAAAGGGTGGGGGTGGCATGGTGTTTTTATGGTGAAACATTCTATTGCCAAAACTAGGGTTTTCTATATTCTATATTTTATAATAGAAAACATATGAGAGATGTTAGTGGAGGGTGGAGGTAAAAATTTGAGTTGTAGAAATTGGGGTTCTTTAGATTTTGTATCTGAAAATACAAAAACAACAATGAGTAGCGAGGGGCGAGGGTGGCATGGTGTTTTTTTTATGAAAAGTTTAGGAGCAAAAACTAGGATTTTTTGAATTATGCATCATAAAGTAGAAAACACAATAGGGATATTAGCGAGCTGGTAGGGTGAACATATATTTAGAAAAAACTAGGGTTTATTAGACTTTACATTCTTAAACACAGAACAAAAGTCCGAGACTAACGAGAGGGTAGTAGTGGCCTTGGATTTGTGCTATTAAAATTTTCTTAGCAAAAATTAGGATTTTTAGGGTTGTACATCATAGAACACTAAACACAAGAGAGAGTACCGAAGGGATGGGTGTGGCCTGTGTTTCTACTGTGAAATTTTCAATACCAAAATTAGACTTTTATTTTACATCATGAAATCCATCACGAAGAGAGAGAGTAGCAAAAGGTGGGGGCTGGCATGTGTTTATGGTGAAACATTGTATTGCAAAAATTAGGGTTTTCTATATTCTATATTTTATAATAGAAAACATATGAAGATGTTAGTGGGAGGGTGGAGGTAAAAATTTGAGTTGTAGAAATTGGGGTTCTTTAGATTTTGTATGTGAAAATACAAAAACAACAATGAGTAGCGAGGGCGAGTGTCATGGTGTTTTTTTATAATGTTTAGGAGCAAAAACTAGATTTTTGAATTATGCATCATAAAGTAGAAAACACAATAGGGATATTAGCGAGCTGGTAGGGTGAATATATATTTAGAAAAAACTAGGTTTATTAGACTTTACATTCTTAAACACAGAACAAAAGTCCGAGACTAGCGAGAGGGTAGTAGTGCCTTGGATTTGTGCTATTAAAATTTTCATAGCAAAAATTATGATTTTTAGGTTGTACATCATAGAACACTAAAACAAAGAAGAGTACCGAAGGATGGGTGTGGCCTGTATTTGTACTGTGAAATTTTCAATACCAAAATTAGGACTTTTTTATTTTACAATATGAAATCCATCACCGAAGAGAGAGAGTAGCGAAAGGATGGGGTGGCATGGTGTTTTTATGGTGAAACATTGTATTGCCAAAACTAGGGTTTTCTATATTCTATATTTTATAATAGAAAACATATGAGAGATGTTAGTGGGAGGGTGGAGGTAAAAATTTGAGTTGTAGAAATTGGGGTTCTTTAGATTTTGTATCTAAAAATACAAAAACAACATTGAGTAGCGAGGGCGAGGGTGGCAGGTGTTTTTTTTATGAAAAGTTTAGGAGCAAAAACTAGGTTTTTTGAATTATGCATCATAAAGTAGAAAACACAATAGGATATTAGCGAGCTGGTAGGTGAACATATATTAGAAAAAACTAAGGTTTATTAGACTTACATTCTTAAACACAGAATAAAAGTCCGAGACTAACGAGAGGTAGTAGTGCCATGGATTTGTGCTACTAAAATTTTATAAACAAAAATAGGATTTCTAGGTTTGTACATCATAGAACACTAAACACAAGAGTGAGTACCGAAGGATGGGTGTGGCTTTGTTTGTACTGTGAAATTTTTAGTACCAAAATTGGACTTTTTTATTTTACATCATGAAATACATAGCTAAGAGAGACAGTAGCGCGAAAGGGTGGGGTGGCATGGTGTTTTTAGGTGAAACTTTCTATTGCCAAAACCAGGGTATCTATATTCTATAATTACATTAGAAAACATATGAGAGATATTAGTGGGAGGGTGGAGGAAAATTTGAGTTTTAGAAATTGGGGTTCTTTAGATTTTGTATCTGAAAATACAAAAACAACATTGAGTAGCGAGGCGAGGGTGGCATGGTGTTTTTTTTATGAAAAGTTTAGAAGCAAAAACTAGGGTTTTTTGAATTATGCATCATAAAGTAGAAAACACAATAGGGATATTAGCGAGCTGGTAGGGTGAAATATATTTAGAAAAAACTAGGGTTTATTAGACTTTACATCCTAAATACAGAACAAAAAGTCTGAGACTAACGAGAGGCTAGTAGTGGCCTTGGATTTTGCTATTAAAATTTTCTTAGCAAAAATTAGGATTTTTAGGTTGTACAACATAGAACACTAAACACAAGAGAGAGTACCGAAGGGATGGGCGTGGCCTGTGTTTGTACTGTGAATTTTCAATACCAAAATTAGGACTTTTTTATTTTACATATAAATCCATCACCGAGAGAGAGAGTTGCAAAAGCGGGGTGGCATGGTGTTTTTATGGTGAACATTCTATTGCCAAAACTAGGGTTTCTATATTCTATATTTTATAATAGAAAACATATGAGAGATGTTAGGGAGGGTGGATGTAAAAATTTGAGTTGTAGAAATTGGGGTTCTTTAGATTTTGTATGGTAAATACAAAAACAACAATGAGTAGCGAGGCGCGAGGGTGGCATGGTGTTTTTTTTATGAAAAGTTTAGGAGCAAAAACTAGGGTTTTGGATTATGAATCATAAAGTAGAAAACACAATAGGATATTAGCGAGCTGGTAGGTGAATATATATTTAGAAAAAACTAGGGTTTATTAGACTTTACATTCTTAAACACAGAACAAAAGTCCGAGACTAGCGAGAGGGTAGTAGTGCCTTGGATTTGTGCTATTAAAATTTTCTTAGCAAAAATTATGATTTTTAGGTTGTACATCATAGAACACTAAAACACAGAGAGAGTACCGAAGGATGGGTGTGGCCTGTATTTGTACTGTGAAATTTTCAATACCAAAATTAGGACTTTTTTATTTACATTATGAAATCCATCACCGAAGAGAGAGAGTAGCGAAAGGGTGGGGTGGCATGGTGTTTTTATGGTGAAACATTGTATTGCCAAAACTAGGGTTTCTATATTCTATATTTTATAATAGAAAACATATGAGAGATGTTAGTGGGAGGGTGGAGGTAAAAATTTGAGTTGTAGAAATTGGGGTTCTTTAGATTTTGTATCTGAAAATACAAAAACAACATTGAGTAGCGAGGGGCGAGGGTGGCATGGTGTTTTTTTTATGAAAAGTTTAGGAGCAAAAACTAGGTTTTTTGAATTATGCATCATAAAGTAGAAAACACAATAGGATATTAGTGAGCTGTAGGGTGAACATATATTTAGAAAAAACTAAGTTTATTAGACTTTACATTCTTAAACACAGAATAAAAGTCCGAGACTAACGAGAGGGTAGTAGTGGCCATGGATTTGTGCTACTAAAATTTTATAACAAAAATAGGATTTCTAGGTTTGTATCATAGAACACTAAACACAAGAGAGAGTACCGAAGGGATGGGTGTGGCCTGTGTTTGTACGGTGAAATTTTTAGTACCAAAATTTGGACTTTATGATTTTACATCATGAAATACATAGCTTAAGAGAGACAGTAGCGAAAGGGTGGGGTGGCATGGTGTTTTTAAGGTGAAACTTTATATTGCCAAAACCAGGGTATTCTATATTCTATATTTACATTAGAAAACATATGAGAGATGTTAGGGGTGGAGTGAAAATTTGAGTTTTAGAAATTGGGGTTCTTTAGATTTTGTATCTGAAAATACAAAAACAACATTGAGTAGCGAGGGCGAGAGTGGCATGGTTTTTTTTATGAAAAGTTTAGAAGCAAAAACTAGGGTTTTTTGAATTATGCATCATAAAGTAGAAAACACAATATGGATATTAGCGAGCTGGTAGGGTGAACATATATTTAGAAAAAACTAGGGTTTATTAGACTTTACATTCTTAAACACAAAACAAAGTCCGAGAGTAACTAGAGGGTACTAGTGGCCTTGGATTTGTGTTGTTAAAATTTTATTAGCAAAAAATAGGATTTTTAGATTGTACATCATTGAACACTAAACACAAGAGAGAGTACCGAAAGGATGGGTGTGGCTTGTGTTTGTATTGTGAAATTTTCAGTACCAAAATTAGGACTTTATGATTTTATATCATGAAATACATAACTTAAGAGAGAGAATAGCGAAAGGTTGGGTGGCATGGGTTTTTATGGTGAAACTTCTATTGCCAAAACTAGGGTTTTCTATATTCTATATTTACAATAGAAAACATATGAGAGATGTTAGTAGGAGGTGGAGGTAAAAATTTGAGTTATAGAAATTGAGGTTTTTTAGATTTTGCATCTAAAAAAACAAAAACAACATTGAGTAGCGACGGGTAAGTGGCATGGTGTTTTTTTTATGAAAACTTTAGGAGCAAAAACTAGGATTTTTTGATTATGCATCATAAAGTAGAAAACATAATAGGATATTAGCGTGCTGGTAGGGTGAACATATATTTAGAAAAAACTAGGGTTTATTAGACTTTACATCCTTAAATACAGAACAAAAGTTTGAGACTAACGAGAGGGTAGTAGTGGCCTTGGATTTGTGCTATTAAAATTTTCTTAGCAAAATTAGGATTTTTAGGGTTGTACATCATAGAACACTAAACACAAAAGAGAGTACCGAAGGATGGATGTGGCCTGTGTTTCTACTGTGAAATTTTCAATACCAAAATTAGGACTTTTTTATTTTACATCATGAATCCATCACCGAAGAGAGAGAGTAGCAAAAGCATGGGTGGCATGGTGTTTTTATGGTGAAACATTCTATTGCCAAAACTAGGGTTTTCTATATTCTATATTTTATAATAGAAAACATATGAGAGATGTTAGTGGGAGGGTGGAGGTAAAAATTTGAGTTGTAGAAATTGGGGTTCTTTAGATTTTGGTATCTGAAAATACAAAAACAACATTGAGTAGCGAGGGGCGAGGGTGGCATGGTGTTTTTTTATGAAAAGTTTAGGAGCAAAAACTAGGGTTTTTTGAATTATGCATCATAAAGTAGAAAACACAATAGGGATATCAGCGAGCTGGTAGGGTGAGTATATATTTAGAAAAAACTAGGTTTATTGGACTTTACATTCTTAAACACAGAATAAAAGTCCGACACTAACGAGAGGGTAGTAGTGGCCATGGATTTGTGCTACTAAAATTTTATAAACAAAAAATAGGATTTCTAGGTTTGTACATCATAGAACACTAAACATAAGAGAGAGTACCGAAGGGATGAGTGTGGCCTTTGTTTTACTGTGAAATTTTTTGTACCAAAATTTGGACTTTATGATTTTACATCATAAAATACATAGCTTAAGAGAGACAGTAGCGAAAGGGTGGGGGTGGCATGGTGTTTTTAAGGTGAAACTTTCTATTGCCAAAACCAGGGTATTCTATATTCTATAATTTACATTAGAACATATGAGTGATATTAGTGGGAGGATGGAGGTAAAAATTTGAGTTATAGAAATTGGGGACTTTTAGATTTTGTATCTAAAAATACAAAAAGAACATTTAGTAGCGAGGGTGAGGGTGGCATGGTGTTTTTTTTGTGAAAACATTGGAAGCAAAAACTGGGATTTTTTGGATTATGCATCATAAAGTGGAAAACATAATAGGGATATTAGCGAGCTGGTAGGGTGAACATATATTTAGAAAGATCTTGGGTTTATTAAACTTTACATCCTTAAACACAGAACAAAACTCCGAGACTAACGAGAGGGTAGTAGTGGCCTTGGATTTGTGCTATTAAAATTTTATTAGCAAAAATTAGGATTTTTAGGGTTGTACATCATAGAACACTAAACACAAGAGAGAGAGTACCGAAGCATGGGTTTGGCCTGTGTTTGTACTGTGAAATTTTCAATACCAAAATTAGGACTTTTTTATTTTACATCATTGAATACATCACCTAAGAGAGAGAGTAGCCAAAGGGTGGGGGGGCATGGTGTTTTTATAGTGAAATTTCTATTGCCAAAACTAAGGTTTTCTATATTCTATATTTTATACTAGAAAACATATGAGAGATGTTAGTGGGAGGGTGGAGGTAAAAATTTGAGTTGTAAAAATTGGGATTTTTTTGATTTTGAACTTGAAAATACACAAAAACAACATTGAGTAGCGAGGCGGAGGGTAGCATGGTGTTTTTTTCTTATGAAAAGTTTAGGAGCAAAAAGTAGGGTTTTTTAAATTATGCATCATAAAGTAGAAATCACAATAGAGATATTAGCGAGCTGGTAGGTGAATATATATTTAGAAAAAACTAGGGTTCAGCAGACTTTACATTCTTAAACACAGAACAAAAGTTCAAAACTAACGAGAGGGTAGTAGTGGCCTTGGAGGTAAAAATTTGAGATGTAGAAATTGGGGTTTTTTAGATTTTGCGTCAACTACATTGAGTAGCAATGGGGGAGGGTGGCATGGTTTTTTTTTATGAAAATGTTAGGAGCAAAAACTAGGTTTTTTTTATTATGCATCATAAAGTAGAAAACATAATAGGGATATTAGCGAGCTGGTAGGTGGTGAATATATTTAGAATAACTAGGGTTTATTAGACTTACATCCTTAAACACAGAACAAAAGTCCGAGACTAACGAGAGGGTAGTAGTGGCCTTGGATTTGTGCTGTTAAAATTTTATTAGCACAAATCAGGATTTTTAGGATTATACATTATAGAACACTAAACACAAGAGAGAGTACCGAAGGGATGGGTGTGGCTTGTGTTTGTACTGTGAAATTTTCAGTACCAAAATTAGGACTTTATAATTTTACATCATGAAATACATAACCTAAGAGAGAGAGTAGCGAAATGGTGGGGGTGGCATGGGTTTCTATGGTGAAACTTTCTTTTGCAAAAATTAGGGTTTTCAATATTCTATATTTTACAATAGAAAACATATGAGAGATGTTAGTGGGAAGGTGGAGGTAATAATTTGAGATGTAGAAATTGGGGTTTTTTAGATTTTGCATCTGAAAATACAAAAACAACATTGAGTAGCGAGGCGAGAGTGGTGGTGTTTTATTTATGAAAGCTTTAGGAGCAACATAGGATTTTTTGAGATTATGCATCATAAAATAGAAAACATAATAGGTATATTAGCGACCTGGTAGGGTGAACATATATTTAGAAAAACTTGGGTTTATTAGACTTTATATTCTTAAACACAAAACAAAAGTCTGAGACTAACGAGAGGGTAGTAGTGGCCTTGGATTTGTGCTGTTAAAATTTTATTAGCAAAAATTAGGATTTTTAGGGTTGTACACCATAGAACACTAAACACAAGAGAGAGTACCAATGGGATGGGTGTGGCATGTGTTTATACTGTGAAATCTTCAGTACAAAAATTAGGACTTTTTGATTTTATATCATTAAATACATAACCTAAGAGAGAGAGTAGCGAAAGTGGAGGTAGCATGGTGTTTTTATGGTGAAACTTTCTATTGCCAAAACTAGGTTTTCGATATTCTATACTTTATAATGGAAAACATATGAGAGATGTAATGTATGAGAGATGTTAGTGGGAGGGTGGACGTAAAAATTTGAGTTGTAGAAATTGGGATTTTCCAAATTTTGCATATGAAAATTCAAAAACAACATTGAGTAGCGATGTGCGAGGGTGGCGTGGTGTTTTTTTATGAAAATTTTAGCTGCAAAAAGTATGTTTTTGTGGATTATGCGTTATAAAGTAAAAAAAATGGGAAAATTAGTGAGCTGGTAGGGTGAACATATATTTAGTAAAAACTAGGGTTTATTAGAATTTACATCCTTAAACACAGAATAAAAGTCCGACACTAACGAGAATGTAGTAGTGGCCTGGATTTGTGCTGTTAAAATTTTATTAACAAAAATTACGATTTTTAGGGTTGTACATCATAGAACACTAAACATAAGAGAGAGTATCGAAGGGATAGGTGTGGCCTGTGTTTGTACTGGGAGTTTTAGTACCAAAATAAGGACTTTTTGAGTTTACATCATGAAATACATAATCTAAGAGAGAGAGTAGCGAAAGGGTGGGGGTGGCATGGTGTTTTTATGGTGAAACATTCTTTCGCCAAAACATGGGTTTTCTCGATTCTATATTTTATATTTTAAAAAGCATATGAGAGATGTTAGTGGGAGGGTGGAGGTAAAAATTTAAGTTGTAGAAATTGGGGTTTTTTAGATTTTGCATCTAAAAATACAAAAACAACATTGAGTAGCGAGGGGCGAGGGTTGCGTGGTGTTTTTTTATGAAAACTTTAGGAGCTAAAACTAGGGTTTTTTAGATTATACATCATCAAGTAGAAACACAATAGGGATATTAGGGAGCTGGTAGGGTGAACATATATTTAGTAAAAACTAGGGTTTTTTAGACTTTACATCCTTAAACACAGAACAAAAGTTCGAGACTAATGAGAGGGTAGTAGTGGTCTTGGATTTTACTGTTAAAATTTTATTAGCAAAAATTATGATTTTTAGGGTTGTATATCATAGAACACTAAACACAAGAGAGAGTACCGAAGGGATGGGTGTGGCTGTGTGTTGTACTGTGAATTTTTCAGTACCAAAATTCGGACTTTTTGATTTAACATCATGAAATACATAACCTAAGATAGAGAGTAGCGAAAAGGTGGCAGTGGCATGGTGTTTTTATAGTGAAACTTTATATTTCCAAAACTGGGGTTTTCCATATTCTATATTTTACAATAGAAAACATATGAGAGATGTTAGTGGGAGGGTGGACGTAAAATTTGAGTTGTAGAAATTGGGATTTTCCAAATTTTGCATATGAAAATACAAAAACAACATTGAGTAGCGATGTGCGAGGGAAGCGTGGTGTTTTTTTTATGAAAATTTTAGCAGCAAAAATTATGGTTTTTTGGATTATGCGTTATAAAGTAAAAACAAAATTGGGAAAATTAGTGAGCTGGTAGGGTGAACATATATTAGTAAAAACTAGGGTTTATTAGAATTTACATCCTTAAACACAGAACAAAAGTCCGAGACTAATGAGAGGGTAGTAGTGGCCTTGGATTTGTGTTGTTAAAATTTTATTAGCAAGAATTACGATTTTTAGGGTTGTACATCCTAGAACACTAAACACAAGAGAGAGTACCGAAGGGATGGGTGTGGCCTGGTTTGTACTGTGAAATTTTCAATACCAAAATCAGGACTTTTTGAGTTTACATCATGAAATACATAATCTATGAGAGAGAGTAACGAAATGGTGGGGTGGCATGGTGTTTTTATCGTGAAACATTGTTTCGACAAAACTAGGGTTTTCTATATTCTATATTTTATAATAAAAAGCATATGAGAGATGTTAGTGGGAGGGTGGAGGTAAAAATTTGAGTTGTAGAAATGTAGGTTTTTAATTTTGCATCTGAAAACACAAAAACAACATTGAGTAGCGATAGGAGAGGGTGGCGTGGTGTTTTTTTTATGAAAATTTAGGAGCAAAAACTAGGGTTTTTTAGATTATGCATTATAAAGTAGAAAACACAATTGGGATATTAGAGAGCTGGTAGGGTGAACATATATTTAGTAAAAACTAGGTTTATTAGAATTTACATCCTTAAACACAGAACTAAAGTCCGAGACTAACGAGAAGGTAGTAGTGGCCTTGGATTTGTGCTGTTAAAATTTTATTGCAAAAATTACGATTTTTAGGGTTATACATTATAGAACACGAAACACAAGAGAGAGTACCGAAGGGATGGGTGTGGCCTGTGTTTGTACTGTGAAATTTTCAGTAACAAAATCAGGACTTTTTGAGTTTACATAATGAAATACATATTCTAAGAGAGAGAGTAGCGAAATGGTGGGGTGGCATGGTGTTTTTATGGTGAAACATTCTTTCGACAAAACTAGGGTTTTCTATATTCTATATTTTACAATAAAAAGCATATGAGAGATGTTAGTGGAGGGTGGAGGTAAAAATTTGAGTTGTTGTAGAAATTGGGGTTTTTTAAATTTTGCATCTTAAAATACAAAAACAACATTGAGTAGCGAGGGCGAGGGTGGCGTGGTGTTTTTTTTATGAAAACCTTAGGAGCAAAAACTAGGATTTTTTAAATTATGCATCATCAAGTAGAAAACACAGTAGGGATTTTTTAAAGAAAGTTTCACCATAGAAACACCATGCCACCCCAACCCTTTCGCTACTCTTTCTCTTAGGTTATGTATTTAATGATATAAAATTAAAAAGTCCTAATTTTGGTACTGAAAATTTCATAGTATAAACACAGCCACACCCATCCCATCAGTACTCTCTCTTGTGTTTAGTGTTCTATGATGTACAACTCTAAAAATCCTAATTTTTGCTAATAAAATTTTAACAGCACAAATCCAAGGCCACTACTACCCTCTCGTTAGTCTCAGACTTTTGTTCTGTGTTTAAGGATGTAAAGTCTAATAAACCCTAGTTCTTTCTAAATATATGTTCACCCCACCATCTCGCTAATATCCCTATTATGTTTTAAACTTTATGATGCATAATCCAAAAAACCCTAGTTTTTGCTCCTAAAGTTTTCATAAAAAAAACACCATGCCACCTCGCCCCTCGCTACTGAATGTTGTTTTTGTATTTTCAAATGCAAAATCTAAAAATCCCAATTTCTAAACTCGAATTTTGTAAAATATAGAATATAGAAAACCCTAGTTTTGGAAATAGAAAGTTTCACTATGTATTTCATGATGTTAAATCAAAAAGTCCGAATTTTGGTACTGAAAATTTCACAGTACAAACACAAGCCGCACCCATCCCTTCGGTACTCTCTCTTGTGTTTAGTGTACTATGATGCACAACCCTAAAAATCCTAATTTTTGCTAATAAAATTTTAATAGCACAAATCCAGGCCACTACTACCCTCTCGTTAGTCTCGGACTTTTGTTCTATGTTTAAAGATGTAAAGTCTAATAAACCTTAGTTTTTTCTAAATATATGTTCACCCTACCAGCTCTCTAATATCCCAATTGTGTTTTCTACTTTATAGTGCATAATATAAAAAACCCTAGTTTTTGCACCTAAAATTTTCATAAAAAAAACACCACGCCACCCTCGCACATCGCTACTCAATGTTGTTTTTGTATTTTCATATGCAAAATTTGGAAAATCCCAATTTCTACAACTCAAATTTTTACGTCCACCCTCCCACTAACATCTCTCATACGTTTTCTATTGTAAAATATAGAATATAGAAAACCCTAGTTTTGCAATAGAAAGTTTCACTATAAAAACACCATGCCACTCCTCCACTTTCGCTACTCTCTATCTTAGGTTTGTATTTCATGATGTTAAATCAAAAAGTCCGAATTTTGGTACTGAAAATTTCACAGTACAAACACAAGCCACACCCATCCCTTCGGTACTCTCTCTTGTGTTTAGTGTACTATGATGCACAACCCTAAAAATCCTAATTTTTGCTAATAAAATTTTAATAGCACAAATCCAAGGCCACTTCTACCCTCTCGTTAGTCTCGGACTTTTGTTCTGTGTTTAACGATATAAATTCTAATAAACCATAGTTTTTACTAAAATATGTTGACCCTACCAGCTCACTAAATTTCCCAATTTTTGTTTTACTTATAACGCATAATCCAAAAACCATAGTTTTTGCTGCTAAAATTTTCATAAAAAAACACCACGCCTCCCTCGCACATCGCTACTCAATGTTTTGTTTTGTATTTTCATATGCAAAATTTGGAAAATCCCAATTTCTACAACTCAAATTTTTACGTCCACCCTCCCACTAACATCTCTCATACTTTTTCTATTGTAAAATATAGAATATAGAAAACCCTAAATTTGGCAATAGAAAGTTTCACTATAAAAACACCATGCCACTCCCACCCTTTCGCTACTCTCTATCTTAGGTTATGTATTTCATGATGTTAAATCAAAAAGTCCGAATTTTGGTACTGAAAATTTCAAAGTACAAACACAAGCCACACCCATCCTTCGGTACTCTCTCTTGTGTTTAGTGTTCTATGATGTACAACCCTAAAAATCGTAATTTTTGCTAATAAAATTTTAACAGCAAATCCAAGGCCACTACTACCCTCTCGTTAGTCTCGGACTTTTGTTCTGTGTTTAAGGATATAAATTCTAATAAACCCTAGTTTTTACTAAATATATGTTCACCATACCAGCTCACTAATTTGCCAATATTTTTTTTACTTTATAACGCATAATCCAAAAAACCATTAGTTTGCTGCTAAAATTTTCATAAAAAACACCACCGCCTCCCTCGCACATCGCTACTCAATGTTGTTTTTGTATTTTCATATGCAAAATTTGGATCCCAATTTCTACAACTCAAATTTTTACGTCCACCTCCCACTAACATCTCTCATATACGTTTTCTATTGTAAAATATAGATATAGAAAACCTAGTTTTGGCAATAGAATGTTTCACTATAAAAACACCATGCCACTCCTCCACTTTCGCTACTCTCTGCTTAGGTTATGTATTTCATGATGTTAAATCAAAAAGTCCGAATTTTGTACTGAAAATTTCACAGTACAAACACAAGCCACACCCATCCCTTCGGTACTTTCTTGTGTTTAGTGTACTATGATGCACAACCCTAAAAATCCTAATTTTTGCTAATAAAATTTTAATAGCACAAATCCAAGGCCACTACTACCCTCTCGTTAGTCTCGAACTTTTTTCTCTATGTTTAAATGTAAAGCTAATAAACTTAGTTTTTTCTAAATATATGTTCACCCTACCAGCTCTCTAATTATTCCCAATTGTGTTTTCTACTTTATAGTGCATAATATAAAAAACCTTAGTTTTTGCTCTTAAAATTTTCATAAAAAAAACACCACGCCACCCTCGCACATCGCTACTCAATGTTGTTTTTGTATTTTCATATGCAAAATTTGGAAAATCCCAATTTCTACAACTCAAATTTTTACGTCCACCCTCCCACTAACATCTCTCATACTTTTTCCATTTTAAAATATAGAATATAGAAAACCCTAATTTTGGCAATAGAAAGTTTCACTATAAAAACACCATGTCACTCCCACCCTTTCGCTACTCTCTATCAGTTATGTATTTCATGATGTTAAATCAAAAAGTCCGAATTTAGTACTGAAAATTTTACAATACAACACAAAACCACACCCATCCCTTCGCGTACTCTCTCTTGTGTTTAGTGTTCTATGATGAAACAACCCTAAAAATCGTAATTTTTGCTAATAAAATTTTAACAGCACAAATCCAAGGCCATACTACCTCTCGTTAGTCTTGACTTTGTTCTGTGTTTAAGGATATAAATTCTAATAAACCCTAGTTTTTACTAAATATGTTTCACCCTACCAACTCACTAATTTCCGAATATTTTTTTACTTTATAACGCATATCCAAAAAAACCATAGTTTTTGCTGCTAAAATTTTCATAAAAAAACACCACGCCTCCCTCGCACATCGCTACTCAATGTGTTTAGTATTTTCATATGCAAAATTTGGAAATATCCCAATTTCTACAACTCAAATTTTTACGTCCACCCTCCCACTAACATCTCTCATACTTTTTCTATTGTAAAATATAGAATATAGAAAACCTAATTTGGCCATAGAAAGTTTCACTATAAAAACACCATGCCACTCCCACCCTTTCGCTACTCTCTATCTTAGGTATGTATTTCATGATGTTAAATCAAAAAGTCGAATTTGTACTGAAAATTCAAAGTACAAACACAAGCCACACCATCCCTTCGGTACTCTCTCTTGTTTAGTGTTCTATGATGTACAACTCCCTAAAAATCGTAATTTTTGCTAATAAAATTTTAACAGCACAAATCACAAGCCACTACTACCCTCTCGTTAGTCTCGACTTTTGTTCTGTGTTTAAGGATATAAATTCTAATAAACCCTAGTTTTTACTAAATATATGTTCACCCTACC
>JAGSPU010000622.1:0-25042 GCA_019321725.1 Paulownia fortunei
TTCCTTAAATTCCCCTTTTTAATTGAGTTATCGTTACGATTTCTTGGCAGATAAGATGTAATATTCTTTATGTCTCCGTAGAATTCTTGAATCCATTAGTTTCTTTGAATTTCTTTTCGGTACAACATTATTTTGCATGGAGGTTATGAGTGGCCAACAAAGATCTACCATGAATAGGTGAATCTCTTATTTTTTCTACGATTGTTGACTTGCAAGTCCTTGGTTAAGCCTAGATGAAATTTAGAGAAAAGTTTTTTCTTTTTTTAATTTTATCATGGAGTCATGTAACTAGATACATAGATATTGACTTATTAGGGGTTTGACTAGTACCTTAGGCTAATCTCATTAATTAAGCATTTTGCGTATGCTAAATTTTTTTAAATAGGAAACAGGCACTATTCTCATTTATATCTATTAGTAATCCATTACAACGGATAGTTACTAATAACATATAAAGTTTACAAATATCATGCATTGTTATTTCAAGACATCAATTAATAATTTCATCACTACCAATAGTCAGATAATAAGGGCTTGTTTGGCTCCAGATCCAATGTTTTCACGAAAAACAATGGGAAGATTTACTATTTGACAATACATGGGGTTTTGTGATGTTTGTTTGATTTTAGTTATGAGAGAGAGTTCCTGTAGATGTCATGGTTACATCATTATTTTATATTATTTTTAGATTAATATAATGATTGGATGTGAATTTAATAAGATGATTTGAATATATATAAAGTATATACAAATGTATATGTACATATATATGTATAATAATAATTAGGATTTTTTTATAGTATTTTGGGCACGAATGAAAATAGTGTTGGATGATTCACTTTTCGAATGTTCTGTTTCATTTTGTGAAAACGTTGAAACTACTGGAATTGGAACGAAACTGAATGCAAACAAAGTTTAAAAGTTTGCATCAAACTAGGGTTAAATATATTTTACCCTAAATAATATAGTAAATACATCTATGTGCACCTTTCCACGCACAACGTGAGTGCACTTTACTAGTCCATAGGATATAATGGAAGAGGGGTAAAACCTTTGGTGGGGACACTACGTGAAGCGTCGGAATCTTTGAAATGCTTTTTCAAGACCTTGGAAAATACACATAATAACCACTTGCTTGTTGTGACAATTTCGTGGCTTCTGTTCATGCACAAAATTTGGATGTGAAAACCTTTTCTACATAGTGAATGCAATTGCAGCTTTCCCCCATTTATAATTACCTCCAGCAATGCTGATTGTTTTATCTGATTCCACATCACACATGATGGCTCCCTGGTTGTTACTTCTAATTCCTGACTTCATTGCCTCCTTGGTCATGATTGTTTATCTTCAACGTTTTTTCAAGTTCACATTGTCATATGATCGCTTGTGTTAAAAAAGTTTGTGCAAAATTTTTACTATATTATATTTGCATGATAATAGTTTGTTCTCTTTATCAAGTAGAATACAAGAGAAAGTTTTACCCTCTTTATTATTGTTGTCATACGAGTTGAAGAAAACTTTGTAAATCTATTTATTCAATGAGATTTTCGAAATGTGTTCCCTTCTCTGATTTGCAGACTTATGATAAAGCAAGAAATGCTGTGGCTCTCGCCCTTAGTCCAGTTGTAAGGGCTCTTGTTGATCCAGATGGAGCAATGCGGAACATACGAGATCTGGATAATGTTTGTGTTCTCTCTAATTAGTCTATTTCCTTTTCTTTTCATTAGATGTGTGACCTAAGTTACATAAGGCAGGAATGGGGAGCATAAGAGTGCAACAAAATTTTATGAAGAGAGAGACAGAATGAGAGAGCCATAGAGCATGATAACAACAGGCATAAAGTAGAATGATATATTCAATTGGCCAATTGCATGAAGATATCAGCGAGCAGAGTCTGTTGCACTCTCAACTCTATGTATCCGTATTGAAAAGTTTTAGCGTATCCTTTTTCTATTATTTCCTGTATGTACTTCTTAATTAGGATGGATATGCTTTACCTAAAAATAAGGATGGAAATGAGAAAAATCTGAATGGCCATAACTCTCTACTGGTCACTACATCTGTCGAAGCCCTTCACCCTTATATTTTCTTTCATGTTTGGTTTTTCTTTTCCTTCTTGTTTCTTCCTGCTGCTCTACTACTCCACTACCTTCTGTCATTACCTTCTATTTGAACCCGTCTTTCGTGTTTCTTCAGTAGATTGATCACAAAGCCTTCTCTTCAACCAGGTCTACTGCTCCCACTGAAGCTTCTACCATCTCAGCTACCAGTTGCTTGAGATTTTGATGCCAAGACTTAGGGTTTATTAGAGTGCTACTAAAAAAATGATAGGAGGGCCTTGGCCTTCTCACTGCAATATTGCTGGATTGCGTATAGGCGTTGAAACTCATCATGGTTGACAAATTATGTGACATATTGCACAAGTTGGTGCCATGCATTTTCATGCTAAAATACACATATTCCTTTTTATATGTTGGCTTCTAGTAATCACTTGACTTTGTATTTACAACAGATAAGCTTCTCTGAGTGGTTCATGTCCAAAGGGGGGACTCGAAAGAGCATCCAGAGGATGTGGGATCCTGTTGCTTATGCCCTGGGATTCATTGACTGTGATAATATTAGTGCACGCTGTATGCTCACTATATTTTCACTTTTTGCTACTAAAACCGAGGCTTCCCTACTTCGCATGCTTAAAGGTTCTCCAGATGTTTATTTGAGTGGTCCCATCAAAAAGCATATCATGGACAAGGGAGGCAGGTGAGCACAGTATATACTGGAACTTACATGAATACACTGTTTGTTTTTTGGTTTGGTGTATTGATTATATTGCTCATATCTGTTTGCTAGTGCAGGTTCCATTTAAGGTGGGGATGCAGAGAAATTCTTTATGATAGATCAGCTGATGGAGGTGTATATGTAACTGGGCTTGCCATGTCCAAGGTACATGCATCTTGTTCAGATAGTTCCATTTTTACCTTGTCCTAAATGATTGAAGTGATTTAGGTGGCAAACTTCAGCTCATTATATTCCACAATCACAGATATATTTGTGAATTCATGGCGTAGCATCTTCACTTATGATGTAAATAATTTAAAGGCAAAAACTTGACACTTCTTAAGATTGAGATATTCCAAACATGTGCAATTCATCCTTAATTGCTTCTTCAAAGTGAATTTGCCAGCCTTATATGTGTGGCTATTCACATTCATTGTACCTTTACCACAATTTCTTGACAACAATAGGGGACATTTTTCTTAAAGTATCTGAATTGAACTTAAAGATAATTATATCTCACCAAAAATGAAACATGCCATCTGCAGTGGACTAGTATCTTATATATTTATTCTCTCCATCAGTGGCACTCCCTTTGTAGATTGGACAGCAAAAGATCCAATCTATCTTGATAATTTGTGTGTTTGGAAAGTGAAAATAGGAATAAAAATATTGTGGCATCAAATATACCTTTCTGGATTTCTTGTTTACATGTATTTTTTAAGTATTACATGGACAAATAATGAAAAAACCTGATATTCTTCCCCTTTCATTATGTTAATGAAACTGAATTACAATTGGAGAGATTTTTTCTTTTGGTTCATCTGCAAGACTGAAATCGATTGTGGTAGTTTTAAGGCTATGACCCTATGGCTGATCTCCATATATCACAATCCATTATTGGTGTGAGTTTCTATGGTAGTGCTTGGCCAGGCATGAGGACTAACGAATGGTACTCCTTTGTCTAGGCTACTCAAAAGAAAACAGTAAAAGCTGATGCTTATGTAGCAGGTTTGTGGTTTAACCTTGCGTGCGTGTTTTCTCTTTTACTCTCCAGCCGGATGAACTCAAGGTTCCCGAAAATCTTTGTGATTTGCAGCATGTGATGTCCCTGGAATTAAAAGGTTACTTCCACAAAATTGGAGGGAGTCGCAATTCTTTGACAATATCTATAAACTGGTCGGAGTACCTGTTGTCACAGTGCAACTGCGATATAATGGCTGGGTTACGGAATTAAGGGACTTGGAACGTGCACGGTGAGCACTAACTTTTACGAACACTAACCTTTACTATAGTTACAGTTTGTTTCAATTTGTAGCTCAGAGAATCCTGCATTGCTTTCAAATTCATTAACTCTGAGATGGTCAGGCAATTGAGGCAAGCTGAGGGTCTCGATAATCTACTTTATACTCCAGATGCAGATTTCTCTTGTTTTGCAGACCTTGCACTCACATCCCCAGAGGATTATTACCTTAATGGCCAAGGCTCATTGCTTCAGTAAGAAAAATGTTGCTGCTACTTTTGCCTATGTTTCATTTTTGTCCATGCAGGCAAAGACCAATTACACTACTGTAATTCTGCCCATAATGAGGCAGAGGACTAATATGTAAGCAAGTTATTTTCCATTATGATGGTCTTCTGCTCAGCCTCATTATTTAGTACTTATTTACAGATGTGTCCTTACACCTGGGGACCCGTACATGCCTCTACCAAATGACGAAATTATAAAGAGAGTTTCAAAGCAGGTTGGTGTTACTTCTGCCATTCCTTGGCTCTTATGAGAAACTCTGCTAGTCTAGTAGTTGAACCTCCAACAACCATTGTGAAAAAATACCAATAATTCTGTCGACAAGTAAATATTGATTTTCATTGGTAATAACTGCAACTTCGCCAAAGAGGAAAAAGAAAAAAATGAAAAAACAAAATTTCTTTTCTAGAATTATTTGAGTACCCTATAATGCATTTGTTTTGTATGCTTGATAATATCGTGATAAGCCGTGACCAATGTGGAACAATACCTACTGATATTAGCGCCAATACTGCGACTATGAACCATACCTCACACTGCAACCGTCCACATCCATGCCCCCAATATTTCCCCCCAGCTCAACTCCCCTACTTCTCGATATTTGTGGCCATGGACAATTTGGTGCGCTCAGGGATGGATTTCTGCAAACTCTCTCATGAGTTTCACGATCTGTACTACGGCATGCGGATGGGAAACATGGGATAGAAAATGGTGGAATGAGCAAGTGGAGGCTGAGAAATGGCATTTTGATATTATAAATTCATTGGTGCAGTCACCATGCCATGGCTATTTCTAGTGTGAAGCAAGAGATGTGCCAAGCAAGAAGCAAAGATCTGAGGGGATTCAATGACCTCCACCTCCCCCCCCCCCGCCCAACCCCCCAAAAAAAATAAATAAAAATTAAACACAGAAAAAGAGAGTATTGAGGGGATTCTCATGGCATTTTGATGGGGGTGGAAACATGGGGACCTTGATCTTGGCATGGGCTTCTTGATAATCCTTCATGTAGAGACATTACAGCTTATAAAAAATCAATGTCTGCAAGAGTAGGGAAAAGTAGATGATGAACTTCTAACTCAATTCTTTTGTATGATACTGGTTGGGAAGGTCAGTATCATAACTCCAGCAGAGGGAGCCGGGCTGGTTGTGTTGGGGGGTTTGGGTGGCAGTGGGGGCAAGGATGTAGGGTTGTGCAGCAGGAAGGTCAGCGTTGGTGGCAGGGGTCTAGACTGCCAGGATAGGGAAATTGAGGTCTCGGGGATCAGGGTTGAGGGGTTTTGCGGGAGATATTTATAAACTTATGATGAACATGAAAAAAATTGGTGTTAATAAAACTAATTTTCATATTTTAGAATGGGAAATAAATTTTTGAAGAGTAATATATTGGTAATATGCTAATTAGATCTGTCTTTTTGTTCCATCATTTGTTGGGTTTCATTTTCAGTAAGTTAGTGACGCTAGATGTACAAATTATTATAAGTCAGCTTTCATTGATTCTGTGGTTGATCCTATAACTCTACCCGTGAAAACTTTTTTATGTTTATTTGGTTGGGAGCTGCGGTTGGGAGTTGGGGCAGGACATTCTATTTCTTTCTCATTCTCAAATCTCACTTTAACATATTTCTAATCATGTTCATGTTGCTGATAATGACTTCTTAAAATAAGGTTTTGGCGCTCTTTCCATCTTCCCAAGGTTTGGAAGTCACATGGTCATCAGTTGTCAAAATCGGACAGTCTTTATATCGTGAAGGACCTGGTAAAGATCCATTCAGACCTGACCAGAAGACGCCAGTCAAGAACTTCTTCCTTGCTGGCTCATACACTAAACAGGTGACACTGCCTTTCATTTCATTGTTCGTACTATTTGATAGATTAACCCAAATTACAGTAGTAATGACTCAATTTGGATTAATGTAAATATGGTTTTATTATGGTTAGGCTACATTTTGAAATTGACCTTTTACAAATGTGTCAAGCATTTACTATGGAAGCTATCAAATACACTATCATCTGTGTATTTGAGTGGTATATGTAAAAATAAAATAAAATGGCAAAAATTGGACCCTGTCATTCGTCAGTCTGATAATAGTCTCTACAGATCATTGATTTTATTGTCATTCTTGGGTTGTAACAACTTTAACAGGTTAATTGACATTATTTGGTAAAACATGATAGCTGCTCACAGCCCATGACTTTAGCCTTGACAATAATTTTGTTGTCCGTTTTTTGTTGTAACATGTTTCTTTTTGCAGGATTATATAGACAGCATGGAAGGAGCGACTCTGTCTGGAAGACAAGCGTCTGCCTACATATGCGGTGCAGGAGAAGAGTTGGTGGCACTACGAAAGGCTCTTGCTGCCACCGAATTGAAAAAAGCAGCTACCTTGGATGAGTTGACCCTTGTCTGATTTAAACTACAAATTCAGCTTTCAATTGCCCATACGTACGGACGGATACGGTACCATGCAGTTTGCTGATAGAGTGCCCGAGAAACTGCTCTGACCTTAGCGAACTAAGGTAGTAAAATGTCACAGCAGATTATACTGACATTGTAGATCACCAAAAACTCCTGCAAGATCTACGACGTCAATTATTTATGTACATTAACCGAAGCCCAGTAGGTGTTCTTTGCATTTTATCTATGGAAAATTACTCACACCCCACCCCCTTGAAGTTCAGTCCAAAAGTCAAGTGATCCATTTCTGTTGTGATAATTACGTTGATCTTTCCCTTCTAGTGATGCATTGAAGAAAGTTGAATGTTCCCTTCAAAATTTATACTCCTGTCTCAAGTTAAACTTAAAAAAGAAAGGAAAAAAAATTGTATATCTACCATATCTACATAAATAAGTTTTACATATTATATTATACTATATATATTATTATATTATATTATATTATATTATTATTATATATTATAAAAGTGTGAATGTTTTTTTCAATTTTTGATTATATTAAAATATTTTTTTAAAATGTTATTTTTAATGGTAATAATGTAATTTATAATATAACTAATTTAATAAAGTTCAAATTAAACTACAAAAGGGCCTAATTAATAGTAGTAGATTTTTAATAGGATTCCAAATAAATTTTTTGATATTACTAAAATGCTCTTTTATATATTAACTTTAATGACAATAATATAATTTATAATATAATCAATATAATAGTCTAAGTTAAACTACAAATGGGAGAATACTAGCAATTAATAATTTCATATATACCTAGTAGTAGATCTTTAATAGAACTCCAAGCAAAAAAATAGATTAATTAATACATTGAAGTACCGGAGCAATTCATCCATTATAATTCTACCAGTCGATCTTTCCAATAATAAGAAATTCCTAATTTGTTCCATTAGACTCTTAATTGTATTCTAAACGAAGAGCACAAAAAGTTAATGATTTTAGACTCTTAATTGGATTCTAAATGAAGTATACAAAAAGTTAAAGATTTTATGGCTTATTCCACTTGACTTCTATAAAACCTTATTAATTAATTTAGAATTTTTCCCTAATCCCATTGAACAACGTGAGACAAAAAATAAAAAATAAAAAATAAGTAACAAGACAATGAGAAAATTAGAAAAATACAGGAAAGAGAAAATTGCAATTTTGCTCAATAAAAGTACAAATTAGACCATGATAATTAAGAATAATATAATTGAAAAAAAATTAAACTTACACCTATTGAAACTCTCTTGAAACTGTATGAGTTGTTTACTTTTAGAAAGAAGGGGCCTTTTGAATTTTGAACAAATATTAGTACATTCAATTGCATATTTTTTTTTACTTCATTTGGTGTGAAATTATATAAAGAACTAGCATCTACAAAGTGAAATACTCTCCGACCACAGGGAATGATGTTGTATCATGACCTTCCAAAGTTAATACTCAAAGAAGACGGTCTTGGTCATTTTTAATATTTTATTGAAACTAGAAATAAGGTTGAGAATAGAATGAACACACTAAAAAATTCAACTTTATCTAAAGTTAATGTGAAAAAACTCATAAAAATTTTAGAGGTAAATCCATAAGCAAAACTCTTTAGAAGATTAAAAGATTATCCTTCAATCGATGATGTTTAGCTCCATATCTTAAAAGATATAAAATTGGATCAATGAGTGTATAGTTCTCCTACAGATGATTAAATTACAGCTATATGGATTAAAGGAAGTAATGTTAATACACAATTTGAACAAGATATTATAATCCATGCACATTTAGGTCACATGCACAAAAATATTATTATATATATTATATGACTATTTGCAATATCCACTTCTTTTTCCAATGGGTGAGACATAATGGTATCAAAATATTAAAAAGTTTGCCACCAACAAATTCACTATTTGAGCCCATATTACTAATTGTGTTCGATCGATATCTATAATAAGTGAAAGTATTGTTGGACAAGAATAAGGTACATACTGTCTGAATTTATGTTTATGATTATGTACTCAAATTTAAAGTATTTTTTGAGTAAATATTTCTAATATTTTTATTAGATTAACAATTCTTCTTCTATTGATTGAATTCATGTTTAATTTTGTGTGATAATTTATTTTGGCATAGGTTAAAATACAAAGTTGTTACAATAAATAATTACGTTTAATTATATCTTTTGGTTGAAACTGAATGGTGTGCTGTATTAATTTGCTTCTCAATAAACTTGTATTTTTTTCACAATTTTTACTTAGAGTTCAATATTGTTATTCCAAATCTTGCTTTATTTTCTAAACAATCATTTTACAAATTACAAACAAGTAATTTTTATCTTATTATATTGCTTATTCTCTATTATGCATTTGTGATTTTTAACCTTCACAATGAAATCGTATATCTTCCATAATTATTTTACAAATAACAAACAAGTAACTTGTATTTTATTTTATTGTTTATTGTCTATTATGCAATTGTGATTACATATATTTCAATGAATTTCCCAATTGGTGATTATGATTTTACAATATCAAGATTTTTTTCTACGGACAATATTTATTTCCAAGAACAAGAATGATGTACTTATTATAAATTCACAAAAATTCTCAAAAAATTTAGCTACAATTTTCCATATATTCCCACCATTACCCAAGCCTCACAGTATAAGTTTTGGAAGTCCTTTTAATTTGGTGCTATGATCTACCTGTATTAGTGGAGACTAGTGTAAAAAACAAGCCTATAGAGTTTGGTAAGCACTTTAAAAGTGGATTAAATATGAGTAGTTAGCTTTATAAATCTATCCCAATGATAAATGAAATTTGATAAACTACTACTTTCACACTCACACATACAAGACCATGAAGTTAAGTGAAACCAATATGTATGTTAACATGTAAACTTGATATATTTTTTTAATCTTTTGAGATGAGATGTGAAAAAAAAATATTTCTCAACTTTGGTTACCTAATTAATAGAGGGGTTGTTATTGAGAATTTTATGTTTGATGTTTGAGGACAAACAAATCTTCAAGTTTAAGGGTATTTAATAAGTTGATTTTTTACCAATAATTCATATACCTTTTGATTAAACATTTGGTTTATTTTCAAGTATTTTTGCTACTTTTTATGTATTTAGTTTGAAATTTTGTAGGTAATGATAAAAGGAGAAGAAAGTGGAAAGAAACAAAAAACTTGGTTGAAATGTTGAATAATCTAAATTGTGGTGCAACTGATGATATTTTTTGTATTTCAATCATAACTCTTTGATAAAATATGATTTTGACTTGATTATTAAACCAACAAAAAGGCAAGACATATATCTATAAATTCTATGTTTACTATAAAATCTTATTCTGTTGATCTCAATAAGAAAAATCGAGTTAAAGAGTCAGCACTAGGCTGAAATTTTCTGCTAAGTGTCATCTTAGTATTTTAGGCATAACTATCTCCACAGATACTATAATTAGTTGATTCAAGTGCCTGTGGAAATTCAAGACATAGACTAGATTTTGTATGAAGACACTAAAAACTGGTTCGGCTTAGAATGTGGTAAAAAATCAGTTTAAAGAGGATGCAGATGCTGAAGACAGAATGTTCAATGCCTAACTGTGCCAGGCTGTCCAGTCAGTGCCTATGCATTATCACATGGATAAAAGGGGCAAAATAGATTTTTTGCCCTATTTAGGGCTTTTCCCATCTGATTTTAAAGACTCCAAAGGCATTTTGGACGTGAGGAGTTATTCTTGGACAAAAGAAGGCTGTTGGATAGAGAGGTATTCTTGGAGAGAAAAGTGAGCCATTCTTGGAGACAAGGAGAGCTTCAACCATTTCTTCTATTTCAAAAATTGGTGAATAATTTTCATGCTCTTTCTTATGTATTTCTTGATGTTATTTTCATACACGATGATCATTTCTTTCTAGAGGATGATGTAACCTTATTTGATCCTTGTTTTGAATTCCAAACATTATTAGTTCAAGTTATTCACCTTATTTGTGTTATCTTGTTTAGTATTGCATCTTGATTATTTAGTCATTAATTGAGAGTGTTTGATTTTTGAGATTCGATACTCGAGAGAGAGAAGATTATACATGATTATAAAGATAATATAAACTAAGAATCATAGAGTTGAGAAGCTTATGAAATCTTTGAAGTTTTGAATAAGAATTCATTGAACCTTTGTAGAGTTTTATTCTTGAGTTTTTATAAAGATATTGAAATTTATATTAGAACTCATAATCAATTCGACACTCAAGAGAGGGGATTGATGAGCTTAGGAATTCTTAACTTACATGTATTATTGACTTGAATTAGTTTCTTTTGGAATGAAAAACATAGGTGATAATTAGGTGAGTCATTTCTTTAGAATTTCTTATTCATAAAGTATTTGTTGTATTACTTCTAAGAACTCCAGTTTTATCTTTGCAATTTTTATCCTCTTCTATTTTGTTTACCAATCATCACTTGATTTTTTAGATAAAATTAGGACTATTTGAACTACAATACTTGCTGTAATTTTTGATTATAATCCTTGTGGATACGATACTCAACTCACTGTTGTATTAAAACTTAACACCGTGCACATGTGGTTTGCAAATATTTCACGAACAATTGTCAGACAAATAGAAGATACATCAAAATAGAACAGGACATGCACAAGGCTACCATGGTGCTTCAAGTCCAAGGATTAATCGTGTACTATCGTAACATGAAAATTCTTATTTCAATAAATAAAGTTTCCAATTCAGAATTTTTATTGGGTTTGTTCAGTGTACTTGTTCTCTGACATGCATTAGCATTACTACGCCAATGTCCATGGAGAGAGACATCCTCCTCATGCGAGCATGCATCGTATACGTAAGTCTATTGAGCTATTCGATATCCCATTATATGCATGGCCGCTACTATACTCTTGTAAAAATAAACATATTCAAAATATATTAAAATTGACATTTTCTTTATCCTCAATTACATTTTTAGTCAATTAGATAAAGTCCTCAAATATACTTAGTTACGGGGCATGGTCGCGCATATGATGGCGATTATAGAACATACCTCAATGAATTTGATCATAAACTTATTTCGAATCAGGAGGTTGGTGACCCCAAAACAGGTGGTAACAAACCGCAAGTGCACGGTGTTAACAAGTAATAAAGAGTGGGTATCGCATCCTTAGGGAGTGCATGTGTAAATACACAATATAGATTACCTATGCTATATTTAACCTAACGATTATAGTGGTGATTAAATTAAGGTGCAACAACTACCAAATTTAACCAAAACAACAAAAACCTAATGAAATTAATGGATTGAATTCAATACTAAGGAGAGTCAAGGCATTGGTTAGCTATCCTCTATGGTTATGAACCTAACTCAATTGTGATTCAGAATGATGTAGGTTGTGTGACGACAGGTCTTCCTAATGTAATTGGTGCTCTTTCTTGAGTTGGACCAAATCTACCCCTAGTAGGCCACGACGCCATCTCTAGTAATGGGTCATTCCACTAAGAGTGCCTTGAGCTTTGTGAATTCCACTAGCTTTAAGTTTTCACACCTATGATTACCGCACATACCGATGCCTATATCTCTATAACGGTCAGTTAGTGACATATACTACTCGATCCATTACTACAATCTCATCTCTCGATTTTAATTGCAATAATTAACATCAACTTGAAATTATATGCTCATCACAATAAAATCAATATTCCAATCACAAAATAAACATCAATTTATAATTTCATAAGGATGGTTGAACTCCAAACCTCGATAAAAAGGAAATTAGCTCATATTGAATTGAAATGTAAAGTGCTTGTTTCTCAGCATCATGCTCTACACACAATCCTCAAACTACAATAAAATGTAAGAAGAAAATGAAAAACAAATTTACAACCCTTGAAAGGATCATCAATTCTTCTTCAATAATTGATAAATTCATAATTTGACATATTTCCAACACTCTCAAAAGTACAAATTTGGATATTTTATCTCATAATTGATGGAATTCTCCCTTTTATTGTGATATGCGTAGGTTCAAAAATTGTAGAAATGAAGTTGAAAGATGAAAAACTCGGGTTAAAGAATCAATAGTGTATTAAAATTTCCTGATGTAGCAGTCTTCATATTTCTTGCATAACTTTTCCAAAAATATAATGTTAAGCTGACTAAAGTGGATAGAGAAAGCTGACAGATAGAGATATAATTCTTATGAAGACACTAACAACCAATTTGTTATAGAAACAAGTCAAAATCAAGTGAAAGAGGCTGAACAATGTAGTCTAAACAAGTCAGCTCCCCAACTCCAAAAAGGTCACGCCGCAATGCCAGTTGAGGGGAATATTTCACTCTGCAACATGGAAAATAGGTGTCGTGGCACCAATACTAAAAATTATGCAGTAGGTTAAGGAGTTTTGGCATCATGACCCAAAAGGCCGCGCGCGTGGCACCAATTAGCATAACAAAATTAGTTCTCAAATGTTTTGTGTGACAAATGGCATCACAAAGCTCAACTGGCATCTTTTCTTGTTGGCCACACTATAGATACTTTTGTCACATCACCCACCATGTGATACTCCATTACACATGATATATACACACAACACATTTTACATCATTCTTAGAATTTTACACACACTACACACCATAATCTATACACACTTTTTTTCACCATTAAAATACTCATTCTCCCATACAACTTCATACACTACACCTAGAGCACACATGCCCATTACCAAGGTGCTTAGGATTTGAAGACAAGAAAATGAGCAACTTCATTGGGGATTGAAGATTTTAAAGAAAAAGTGAAGAATCACTTAGTGGTTGTAATCTCCTACTTTAATTTTTTCTTTTATTTTTCTTTGTTTTGAGAATTTTGTAAAAATCATGATATTGAGAAACACTTGGTGCTTACTTAATTTCAATATAAAGTAAACTATTTTGGTTAAGGCTTGGAAAGCTATTTTAATGGAGTTATAAGTTGATGTTTATATTGTGATTGAAATGTTATTTTTACTGTGATGATCGTATACTATATTTTTAATGCTTCTTGAGACTTGGCCAATTTCAAGTTGATTTTAATTATTGCAATTAAGATCAAGAGATGTGGTTGTAGCAATGAATCGAGTAGTATATTCCACCAAAATAAGGGAGTTCTTCTTTCTCGTCTTTACCTTTTTCTTGCTTTAAACATTGAGGACAATATTTGATTTACATTTGGGGGTGGGAATTTTATTTTGTGAAAATTGAGCCAATTTTTTTCAATTTTTGTTGATGAATTATGTATGAATTACATATATTGTGTGATCAAAGTCTGAGAGCAAGCATGTTTTGTTGACAAATTTGACACGGTTCATGTTTGAGATTGATTGATTTATCTTGACGACTAATGGCCTATGATGAAACTCAATCGATATTGTATAGAGCCCAGAAGAAATGAAGATTGCCAATCTTGTAACATGGGGATTCTTGTGTGTAGTTAATTTTTGTCATAATTGATGAATTTTCATTGAGCATGTTGTGTCGATATCTTGAAAATTGCATATTACATGGTGTTGGATTTTACTTCTAATGAGTCTTTTTGGTCATTTTGTGGTGTTCTAGAACTTGCTTGATTACTCTTTGTGGTGAAATCCTTGATAACTATCAAACTTTAAAAATAATTTAGGTCATTTTTGACTCGTTTGTACCTTTCAAGCTTACCATGATCATATTTTTATTCACTAGTCACCCCTTTTGAGCCTTTTTAAAGAATGGCATGTGTAATGCATATAAATGACCAACATTCAACTTTGTTTCTTATAGCTCACTATACCTAACCCTTGTAGCCCAAAAAACTATTGATTGTCCATGCCTAAGAGAGCTTAATATGATATATTATGCACAATTTGGTGTTACGGTCATATGAAAATATTTGGGGAATGAAAATGAATGCATTTAGGTGCATATGCATGATATTTGTTAATACACCCCCAATACTATACACACATATATATATTTATAGATGTAATAATTTTGACATGATAAATCCTGTGTGCTTGTACAATTATTTTTTTTTCCTGTAACTGCATAATAAATAATAAACTATTTTTCTCACTCACAAACTAATATATATATATATACCTGCAGAGCACCCATAACAACCATAACATTTATATACCCATGTACAGAAAAGTTTTAAAAGTAACACACAGTACAAATCCCAAAACATAATATAATACACTCCAAAATCAAATAAGTTAACAACCAGCCCGACAGGTCGTCATCCATGCACACTGATCCTCAAAACCTGTAGGAACTCCAGCCGCTCGCTCAGTAAGTCCATGGCTTCAAGTATCATCAAACCACCTACAATGCATGAACTACGTGAGCTAATGCTCAGTAAATGAAAATCATGCATGCTGAAGGGGATAATCCAACAGAAATGCAATACATTTCTATGAGATTATGACAAGAATGCGAACTTATGCATCAAAATCATTTTATTTAAAAATCATTTTCCATCACTGGGCCCTTGGCCCACCTACTATGTACCGGATAGAGCTCTCGACAATATCAATAATCACATGGCCATAAATAGATCGACACAGTCCGGGGGCCATCTCCTGGGATCACCAAAGGTCCACCCCCTGTCTTCCCCTGTGACCCTCTAGAAGTATTCCCACCAGCGGCGTCAATAAGGGCACAGTCAAGTGGTCCACCCTCTCGTGACCACCAGAGGCACACCCTCTGTCAACCTCTATGATCATCCAAAAAGTAATACTCGCGGCGCCCCAAATATTATATAAATAAGCCACACATGGGCCTCGGTACATTAGCAGTGGCCAACCAAAATATTTTCTTTCTAAAAATAATGTTATGCATGCAAAACCTTAACTGTGAGCACGTATTATGCATGCACTTGTAAATGTTGATGAATGGCATGTTCAATGACACAGTGAATCACATGTCCTGTCATCCAAACAATGCATGCACTATAAGATATTTATGATACTCATCAAGACACAATGATCACATTTAATATAAATAAGTCAAGAAATACTATGCCCATGCATTGTAGTTGCAAATGGATTTTCACTTACCTTTCACCTTTGATATCTTATTGAAGATTAACAAGATTCTCTTCCCTAACCTTAGATATAAGGCGGCCTGTAAAAGTATGACGTATTAATTTTCATTCTTAATCAATAAGTTTCTATATCAAATTTCATAAGGGATCTTAAATCTTAAATTTAATTAAGTAACAATCAAACCTTAAAATTTTTATATTTCGCCCTAATCAGAACCTTTTAAATACTTTAATTTCTCGTTTTAAATTTATTCTAATATTATTTAATTGATATGTTATAATCCTGTAATAAATCCTTCAATTTAATTAACTCCGTCATTCAATCAATACAAGATAATAAAATCGAATATTCGTAACTAATTTCAAATTAAAGGTGTATATTAGTTATTGTCTCACAAGAAAATAACTAGTTAATTTGAATCAAAACTTTCTTTCAAATTAGAAATAAACGACATAAATATATATTTTTATCCGTACAAAAATAAGAAATGACTTACCCAAAATTTCTTCAAATTTCTACGGTTGAAATTTGTTCTTGCTATTTCTTCTTCGTTTTTGTTTTCTTTTCCTTTCTTTGCTGCCGTGCGCGGACGTGTGTGTGTGCTGTTATTTAGGAAATAAATGTAACGTAATATAATATATATGTACTTATCCTTAATATTAGCATTAAAGAAATCTAATCTAATATATTATATATATACTTAACCTTAATATTAGTATTAAAGTAATCTAATACAATATATTATATATATGCTTATCCTTATCATATATACATGTAATATAATATACACTACATATGCTTATCCAAATCATGTATAAATGTGTACACTACACATGTAATCATACATATATATATATATATTATATTACACACCATATACTTATATATATATATTATATTTATATTTATATATATATATTTATAATCAATACAAAATATTATTTATTTATTTTTATATATATTTATTTATAAGCCCTTAAATTTATTTTATATTAAAAATGACACCCTTTTAATTAATATGATAATGTCCTTATTTTCTTTTATTATTATTATTACTATTACTATCATTATTTTTTTCCTAATTAATTTATTTGCATAGTTTATCCTACACCGATAAATACAACGATGCCACCTTTCACTTACGTGTATCATAATATTATCTGATAGCTGATACCTAAATTCTAATCTTAGTACCAACTCAACTAATTAGGTTAAAGAGTCTAGAAACTAATATCAGTGATAACTTCAAAAGTTTAATTATTAAAATACCGTATAAAATATAATGCATTATGAAATATCAATTAAAATGCAATGACACATATGTGGCATAAAATACATGAACTATATTGACCAGGTGAGTAGTGTGAGGCTCGGGTATTACATTTGTGCAAGAAGTTATCACAACTCCTGTTGATAAAAGGAAAAAAAACTTGGGGTCTGTGAAAATAAAAGAACAAGAAATGAAGTATTAGGCTTCATGAAAAACAAGTTAAAGAAAAGAAAAGAAAAAAATATGAAAAATAAAAGAAGTAAAAGAAAAAAGTGTTGAAAAAGAAAAGAAAAGAAAGCATGATCCAAGGAAAGAGGAAGAGAATCGGGGAAGTGTAAAAAAAAAAAGGGAGCGATGTTCTATTTGCAACACTATATGCTCTCTTACATTTTTTATCATTATTCTTTTTTTGTAAGCCAATACTTAGGCCTTACATTACAACCTTATTGAAGTCCTATTGATCTAAGTTTGCTAGTGTCTACATTAATGGAGAATGTGTATGGAAAGAAAGCTTATTGAACACCTAGAACCTAGTTGCTTGGATCATGAGAGTCATTGGTTGCATAATTCTCACTGAAAATGCATGCATGAAGCTTGAATTTGACACCACACATACACGTTTAGAATTCATGACTAGATTGAAGAAACACAAGTTTTGTAGTGTTAATTGATTAGCTTTATGACAAATCTTTAGACTTGTGTGCAATTTAAATTGTTGAGGCACTATATTGGTTGATCAAGTTGAGTTATCCATGATCAATTATGAGCTTACGCTGAGTTTGATTCATAACTTTTCTCGAGGACTAGCAAAAGATAAGTTTGAGGGTAGTTTACAAGCTCATAATTTGACATATATTTGACACTCTTAAAAGCACAAATTTGGATGTCATAATTGATGGAATTTTGCCTTATCTTGTGATATTTGTTGCATAAGTTCAAGAATTGAAGAAATGGAGTTGAAAGATGGAAAAATAGGTTAAAACATTCTTTGAAATTTACACACACTGCATATCATAAGCTACACATATTTTTTTCTCCATTAAAATACTCATTCTCTTATACAACTCCATATGCTACACCAAGAACCCACTCACCCATTACCAAGAAGTCTGGGATTTGAAGACAAGAATAAAGGGAGCTTCATTGGGCATTGAAGATTTTGAAAAAGAAGTGAAGAATCACTTAGTGATTGTAATCTTATACTTTAATTTCTTCTTTTATTTTACTTAGTTTGGAGAAATTTGTAAGAATCATGATGTTAGAAAATACTTGGTGCTTGCTTAATTTCAATATGAACTAAACTATTTTTGTCAAGGCTTGGAAAACCATCTTAATGTGTAGCTAGAGATGGCACTGGTGGTCTACTAGGGGCAGATTTGTTCCGACTCAAGAGAGAGCACAAACTATATAAGAAAAAACCCCTTATCACACAACCTACATCATTCCTAATCATAATTGAGCTAGGTTCATAACCACATAGGATGACTAACTAATGCCTTGACTTTCCTTAGTATTGAATTCAATCCATCAATCTCTTTGGGTTTCAGTTGCTTTTGTTAAATTTGGTAGTTGTTGCATCTTATTCAATCTTCATTATAATTGTTAGGTTAAATATAGCATAAGCAATCTATATTTGGTAACTACACACACTCCCTAAGGATATGATACTCTACTCAGTTTTTATTTCTTGTTGACAACTTGCCCTTACGGTTTGTTACCACATGTTTTAGGGTCACCAATGATCTTCAAGCCCAATTAAAGCTCCTCCTTGTAATTACTTCAATCCTCAATCATCCTTGGTGAATGGGTAATAGGTTAATAGATTAAGTGTATAGAGTTGTATGGGAGAATGGGTATTTTAATCGAGAGAAAATTATGTGTAGATTATGGTGTGTAGTGTGTGTGGATGATGAATTGTGTGTTGTGTGATGTGTGAATTGAATATATGTGTTAATTGTGTGTGTATAGTGTATTTATCAAGAGCATCACATGGGCATCACATGGGAAGTGATGTATAGGTGTATCTAATATGTATATCTCACAAAAGATGCCAAAATTTGTGATTGATCGCCACTTGCTGCACAAAAATAACATCAATATCTTTCCTGTGAGTAGGGCAGCCCCTAGGCTTTGTAGGGTGTTGACTGGGCGCTGCATATTCTGCACAAATTTCTTTCCTGCTGCGCCTAGGCGTTGCAAATTCTTTCTAATATTGTAATATTTTTGAATTTTCAGCATTTTTTCATCAATCACCTTAATCTATATACCTACAAAAATATAACAAAGATAAGTACACAAATTCATCAATTATATGACAAAACATCCTAATTTGTGCTATTGAAAGTGTCGAAAATATGTTAAATTATGGGCTTATTAACTACCCTCAATCTTATCATTTGCTTGTCCTCGAGCAAAGTTATAAATCATACTAAACATAAGCTCATAATTTGGTCATGAACAAGATCAACAAACATAGTACCTCAAAAAATTTGTTATAAAGCTAATCAACTAACACTACAAAACTTGTGCTTCATTAATCAAGTTATGAATCCCAAACACGTGTGTATGTGTGTAGTGTCAAGTTCAAGCTTCATGCATATATTCTCAGTATGAATTATGCAACCAATGACTCTCCTGATCTAAGCAAAGAGGTTCTAGGTGTTCCATAAGCTTGCTTTTCATATACCTTCTCCACTAATGTAGACACTAGCCAACTTAGATGAAAAGGACTCAATAAGCTTGTGACGTAAGGGCTATGTATTGACTTACAAAGAAAGGATAAGAATTAAGGAAATAAAAGAGCATAAAGTTTTGTACATGTATCACACTCTCCTAATTTCTTTGACTCTTCCCTAATTCTCTTACTTTTTCCTTTGGGATTCATGCTTTTCTTTTCTTTTTCAACACTTCTTTTTTTAATTATTTTTTTTTGTATTTTGCTACAACTTTAAGGTTGCAAACCCAAGTGCAGGTTGTAGTAAGTAATAAATTTCTCGTGAGTTCGAGGTCGATCCACAGGGAAGTTATTTGAAGAATTCAAGTTTATATTTATAAAAAGATGGAGTTTATGTGAATAAAAAATATATGAACAATTAATGTATGATGTAGCTAAAGAAAAAACCGAAGTAATAAAAGTACTGAGGATTAGGGATCCACTCTTGAGTTTTGGATAGATAAATGGTTATTTATTCTTTTTACCTCTATTAATTGCCACAATTGGAATCCATACATAATGAAGGTTCCAATGGGAAGATATTATCAAGTAACTCATGCAATAAGGTAATCATGATATTGTCTTACTATTGCAAATTATCTCTTAACGCCAACACTTATTTATGGGATCAAGCATTTATATACTCTTTCGTCAACAACAAATCAAGGTTTCACATTAGCAGTCGGTGGGGTAAAAACGTACAATAAGCTAAATGAACCCAAGTATTTGTTGTGCCATTGGAGATACATAAATCAAGAATCACCACAAAAATAAGTAGGGTTTAGATCAAAAATAATAATAATAATACAACATACTTAAACAATTTCTACCCTTATAACCATTTATCTTCCTCCATCAAGAGATTCACCCTTTTTCCTCAGCAAAATAATATTTAGAAAGACATAATAAAAGTAACAAAGACTAAAAATATAAGAGAAACTAGAGAATGCATTTCTATTACTACTAGAAAACTTACAATACTAGAAAACATACAAACTAGATAACTTAGCCTAAAGAAACCCTCTACCCCCCCTCTTCTTACAAGCTGAATACATGGCCTATTTATAGTACTTGGAGTAAGCTAGAGGCCAAACAAATAATGGAGGGGTTAATCAAGTGGTATGCTAGTTGCCAAGAGTTGGTAAGTTGTTACATAAATTTCTCAACCACTGAATTAAATTACATTTTTCGGTCAGATACAGCTAGAGTTTGAAGATACGTAAAGAATAAAAATTGTAGATCTTTCAACGCTGATATATTTTCATATATCTTTTGTCAAAGTTGGCGATCGGATGAAGGAGATATGGTCAAATTACCGAGTCATGTCCAAGAGCCGCCCTGTAACATCAGCAGCAACTTGCAGCCTATGGTTTTACCATTTCGACACATTTTCACACCATCTTGTCTTCAGCAAACTTGTTTATTTACCTCTTGGGTATAACATATCTGAATTTCAGACCAAAATAAATTTAGGCTCAAGATATATAACCGAATTGGTAAAATAAGTCAATACTGGGCTGAACTCTGATCTGAATTTTGGTGATCCATTTTGTGTAATTACTTGGACGAATTTTCTGCTATCATCAAAACTGAATTGGGCTAAGCCTCCAACATAAAAGTTGTACCTCTATCTCTTGGATTTCAAATGAAACAAGCTTCAGGTCCATAGAGCTTTTGATCATGAAGTTATGCTCAAATTACAAAAACTGCACAAGTCTGAAAACATGCTTCCATTTATTCCCTAACACAAAACATTAATAAAACAAGAATATTAACAAGAATAAAGCAAGAAAAGTATAAAGGATTTGATATAAAAATATGTCAAAATATGCACTTATCAAATTCCCCCACACTTAACCCTTGCTTGTCCTCGAGCAAGCTTAAAACAAACATAAACTAATCCACTTTCGTAGGAAAACACGATTGCATTTAGCATATGCAACAAGCCTTTAAACCCCTAGGTGGCCCATAGAGGACGAGTTATAGTCTCGTGAAGGTTTCCAGCAGTGATACCTACAAACACCTATAAAAACTATCTTCCAACTTTTATTCTCATGAAGCAACAAAGTAATATGGAAATAAAATCAAACAAGTGTTGAGTTTAACTCTTAGTCATTCAAAAATCAATACATTTCCACAATAATCATACTCAAGTGTGTGTGTGGACAGTTAATGTCAATAGTGATGAAACTATGCATGTTTCAAATAAGTGAATTCTCATAAAACCTTATAAAACCATCACCCAATCTCTAGCAGAAAAGTTAAACATCATAGGCTCTTCCTTTGGTACAAATCTCCACTACACTGAAGGCACCACACGAAATCAAAAGGTCTTTAACAAAGGTTGTAATGGGGCCAAAGGGTGATGATGTAGCTAAGAAATAAAAGGATAGGATGCAACAAAGGTTCTAAAAACTTCATGGAATCAGAGACATAAAATTTATCGATAAAGAATTCTCCAACTCCACAAATTTCACACTGGAGTCTATTGTTATTGAATTGGACCCCTCTTATTCATCTTGCAACATCTCATTTTTAGTTGCAACTTGTAGCACTTTGCAACTTTTTTTTTATTGTTTTTTTTCTTTTTTTTTTAGAGACACTCCCCCACACTTATCTTCTATCCCAACCTAAATTTCTTTTGTAAGTCCAAGCTTTCAATTGAATGTCTCTTAAACTCCAATTATTTTTAGAACAAGGGTTGGATAATAGTGTATTTAGGCTAGGTAAAAAGATATGGTTAAAAAAAAATATATTTATTTATTGTAAGGCTCAAAGTGGTTTACTAGGGGGATTTTTTTTAAATATCATATAGGGAACAAGCTGATTTGGCAATGGTGCTAGAAAGCCTAATGCCTTAATCATTTTTTTTAGTGGTGCACTATCAGTCGTTCGCCTCGACAGACCAAAAGTAAAAGTTCTAATACTTAACCCCTACATGTTGAAGATTCAAGTGATGATTAAAGTAAGGGCATAAGAACTGTATATTTTGACATGATTGTCTTCACACTAAATAACATAACTATTTGTGCAAAATAAAATTTGAGTATAATTATCGCAAAAATATATTAACAAAATAACAACATCAAAGTCCAAAACAACACCCATCATCAATTAAACCATATTATTCATGCTTAATTTTAATCATTGAAGTTGGAAGAACCTATACGACTCAAAAAAAAAAAAAATATTGGTAATTCACAAACACTTGTTAAAAACTTTACAAACCTGCCATATTATGCAAAAAATTAGGGATGCGTCTCAAGAGTGTTACAATTACCCTTTACTCAGCCACCTTTTTTTTCATGCTTTCAACGGACCCAGCAAAAAAAAAAAAAAACGCTTGATTTATATTATTTTTATTTTTTTATTTTTTTATTTTTTTTATTATTATATTTTTTTTAAATACTAAAAAAACACACACATTGAATATACAAGTCATGATATCAATTATCCCTCCTCCAACCTAATTGAGACATTGTCTCCAATGTCAAAAATAGATAGGAAAGTAAAGTTTGAAAGATATCACCTGAAATGCGGCTAATAAAGCTGAAACAACAAAAAACACAACATACTATTAGATAAAATCATTAACAATAAGTATCACAGACTGAGAGTCAAATTCAATTTGCGTTTTCGACCATTGTTCCTATTGGACCAATCCACATTAGCCAAGACTGGATCAGGTTTTGGCACATATGCTAGAAGTTGATCAATCAGCTGGTCAGGTGTTGGAGCAGAAATGATGATTCTTCTCGCAGAAGTTGAAATAAACCCTTTTTTCGCAGCATGATCTACAAAAGATAGCAACCATCATAAAAAACCATTAACATTAAGAAATACCTATAGGTTTTTGGTGAATGTTGAGTTGTGCCCAAGAGACAATTTGGAATAATTCTTCCAGTGTACCAAAACCGCCAGGTAGAATGATGAATGCATCCGCATTGTTTACCATATTAGGCATTCTGTCCTGAATGTGTGACACTTTCAGCTTATCTCCAATGGTACCTGTGATATTCTGTACTGTTAAACATTTTGGGATAACTCCCAAAACTTTGACACCTCCTACATAAGCAGAAATGACAACACTCCCCATTAACCCCAAACTGCCTCCCCCATACACTAAATGAATTTTTCTTTCTGCTAAAGTTCTACCAAGATTATTGGCTGCCCCTATAAACTCACCATTTTTTCCTAGACTGGATCCACAAAAAACACAAATGGAATTAAATTTGCGAGTTGAAGAACTTCCATTTTTTTTTTGAAAATAAGTTGTGCAAAATAAAGTGAGTACGGTGATATTTATTGAGGTGTGAACAGGGAATACATTTATTGCATGTCTTTTTCTTTTGTCAAAAAGGTTGAAAATAAGGACACATACGAAATTTAAAAATTACCTACTAACCACGTGTATGTACATGTAGTTGTGATTGTGGCTCACATCTTCCTCTGATTTTACGTCCAGTAACGGCTTAAACGCCCTCTATGGGTCTTTTAATGTCAGATTCCCAAGACTATAAAGCTCATATTCATTTCGAAAACGATCCCATAAATCAAGAATTACACGTTGTACCAATCCACATGAATGCGTCTCAAGAGTCAATATAATGTGATCTAAAGACTCCTTACTCAGTCCATCCATAATGAATTTAAGTTTATCTTCTCGATTTTTAGAGACCATTCCTAAAGAACGACACTTTGTGTTGCAAGTCCATCTAGCACAAATATGACAAACTTTCATTTTTTTCGCCCTTCGTTTTTTTGAATATGTGCTTTTACCAAAACCAGACATGTATCTAGTAAGCAAATCTGAAAACTCATGTGAAAACTCACCTGCCCTTACCTTTGCTTCAATTAACCATCGTATGTCCTCCGGAATGCCCTTGTGCATAAGCATCCTCAATCTTTCAATCCTGATTTTATAAATTTTCAAAATTGCATTTTTAGGAAGAAAAGGAAATCGCTTCTTGAGAGTTAGAAATATGTCACCCATTTTGAAAATAACAAGAAAAGAGAATGAGAAAAACAAAGAAGATTTGTACAAAGATTTCAGTTGTTTGGGAAACTGACAAGTCCGACTTTTATAGCCACGGAGTACCGTTATCCGCCATTTAATCGGGAAAAGAAAAAATAAAAAAATAAAAGAAGAGAAGAGAAAGAAAAAATAATATCAGATAAAAAATATATACAACTAATCATAACAAGGGTTAGAAAGAAAAAGAATTTCCTCTTGTGAAAATTGATTTTCTAGAAATGG